>JAPEIX020069362.1:0-11060 GCA_026122405.2 Zoanthus sansibaricus | reverse complement strand
GCTATAGGTAGTTCGAAAAACTAGCATGTTTAGTTTATATTAGTTATATTACTCACCTTCTGAGAAAAAATATCTAAAACTGCAAGGGAAAATGCAAACGTTTGCCTGAAATCATCTAGTTTTTAATAGTTTGAATTTTTGTTGTTGTTGAAAAGCGATTTGATTCTACTGAGAAAATGAACAAGAAAAATGAAAAGCTGATAGCTATTTATTCTGTAACCCTGTTTTTAAAGGGGTTGAAAGTTGTATAAGGGCCTGCAGTTTGTATACATTTACTCAAAATCTCATTTTTCATTTTTTTTTGAGAAAAAGAGATCGAGAAGGTCTAGTTCTTCCCTGGGTAAATATTCCAGCAAAAACCTATTCATAGCACCTCAAAAGCGCTCCGAAGAGCCACGAGATAAAAGCAGGTGTAAACATGGCTTATGTGATAATTTTCAGTGTCGTAACTTGTCATGCAGGTAAAACTTTAATTAACCGCTAGTAGTTTGTTGATAAATAATTAAGAGAAATATAAGTAACTGTAGCATAATAAGAGAAAAAAGAAAGGGAAAAAGGAATTAGTAAATAGGTTTTAAAAATTTTTTAAATGTTTTAGTTGCATGTGACTCATGAAAAAATGTTGAATCTATGGAGGATGCTCCAACAAGGAATCCTCTAGCTCTCTACAAGCTTCAAGCTTTTCCCTACAAATCCTGTAAACATTTCTTCAAAAAATCTCTAAATTAAAAATTCCGATGACTTTCGAAACCCACCCCTATACGCCTGCAAGATAAGTGTATATATTATTATTATTATTATTTATCTTTATTTATTGTTTTTAAACGCAAGCGTTCTTATCAAACAGTTAGCTATCACCATCGCTAGCTCAGCCACACCAATTCCTGTTCTTTTTATTCAGGGAGGAGCAAGTTTGATGAGAGAGAATGAATCGAAAAGGAAACAATAAAAATTAAAGGAGAAATTTGCCTTATATAGATTAGTTCTCTTATATTGTGTTTGCTTTTCAGTCCAAATAAACTGTGCTGCAAGGCAATACAACAACAAAGCTAAATTCAAAAGCAAGGCATGGCATGTTATGGCAGGTTTTAAAATCGTGATCCCGGCTGACTACAAAGAAAATTTCTAGATATTTTCAAACTGTCTTGTGAAACAGAAAAGGTAAATACAAAGTAAAAGTTTTTTTCTTACATTAAAGGTAGTTCTGACCATAATGATATATTTAACTCCATTTTTTTTCGAGTCTTTTTGTAGAGTCAGAATCATTGACACATTCGGTAAGGTGTTTGCTATACTATCAGATAGTCTTCAATTTCAATTTTCCTAACCGACTGTAAGTGCAACTTTTTGGTCTTAAACAATACAAAAGACTGAAGAATATTTTTATACAGAATCAGTATAAATTACTTTAATTGTCTATTATGTAAAAATATTTACATTTATGACTAGGTTTGATTTGAGATTTGAGTATTTATTTGGTAATTTCTGGATACGTATATGCCTTTAGTATCGTATCTCCCTATAGAAACCTTTTCTTGACATTTTCATCTGCTTCGGGCTTCCGACAGATTAACGCTCTAAAAGTAAGCTTTTGATAACTAATTCGTAATGCACAGTTTTTTCAAGTGTTTCAAATGTCTTTGTAATTCTCAATGTCCTTCTACCATACTTTTCAATTAACTTTCGAAAACTGATAGCTGTTAAGATCACAAAATGAATGTCTGTAATAAAAGACTAGATTACGAAACTTTAGTATAATCCACTATTTTTAAGTATATAAGATGAAAGATTGTTTAGCAAATAGAAAATTTGAGTGTACAGTAAACTTCCTTTGTAAAGCATTTTAGGATGATATCATCTCCAAATCAGGCAAATGTTAACTCAACCTTGCAAACTGAACTATATAGAAGCTTCTTTTTATAAATAAATTTTTATTACATAATAAAAAAAAAATCAAGCAAGTGCTTAATTACCACAGTTTCACGGGAGCTGTGAAATGTTTAATGGTTGGTAAATTTTAAAACAAGGTAGTAAGGCATCAACATAAGGCATCAATCGAGCGGCGAAACAGACAGTAAAACTGAAGCATTTTGATGCATCATTGATTTTGCTTCACTAAAAAAAGAACTCTTAAAACATCCTTATTACTTTATTAGGTAATGTTGTGCCTAGCTTGTAATAAAACCGTGGATAAGGGGCGAGTCTCACGTGAAACAGGTTAATGTGTTTATCACTTTTTAAATATATGTTTCCTTTTGAATTTTGTGCACCAGATATACTTCTCCATCATTTCTAACTTTTGTTAGTCTTGGCCTCTGACTTGCTTCACGGTACTTTGCTTAGTCAAGTTGCGATATGATTTGCGGCTTGGATTAAAGCCAAACGTCATAATTAATACTATAGGGTATACGATATTTCTGTCCTGGTTGTCGGAAATTCATATTGGAACGCTGACAAGACCTTGAACAATAGTGAATAAGTATTCGGTCACAGTTTTCTCAACCCTGGCTTAATGAAATCTATGCTTTGAAAAAAGGAAGGCAAAGACTGTAAATTTTGCAAAATATACTGAGTTATACGACAAAGCTCTGAAATTACATGAAATATCGCAGTTACGGGTTTTGCCTTTACATATCGGCTTAGTTGGTCCTTGTATATCATTCGTTTACAATCGTTTAAGTATTTGAAAACGACGTAGAAGGTAAGTTTAATTAAAAGCGTTCTATGTAATACTTTGTTATACTGACGTAGAAGCCGTAGTAATAAGTCTAGAGCTCGAAAACTTGCATCAGTTTCTTTTTCAGTATTAAAAAGTTACGTAGGCCATCAACTTTCAGTTAAAATTAAAAATTTTCTTGCGTTGCCTACTATTATTTTCAGGGATTTTTTTTCTGAAACATTACAAGGTATTTTTTCTCAAAAACAATTAATAGAGATCTAAGTTTTCAAAGAAAATGTGAGAACAAACTTGTTTTTTTTTGAGAAAAGTAAAAAAAAAACAGTTATTCTTCAGATTGCTTAAGCTTCTTTGTTCATTTGTTCATGCATGTAACATTTTTTTGACAAAAGTTATCTGTTTAGTTTAGACTAATTGAAATAAAGTGCAAAACGCCACACAATTATTTTTTTCTTATAAAGAAAGCACTCAATTAAATCTAGCTTAGATATCGCGGAACCTAATACATTTCTGAAAAAATCAAATACTCGAGCTCTGTATACAGTATATATAGCTTCAAGGGTTTAATTTATAGAAATTCAAAATATATATCTATGTTTATATGTATTTATATAAACTCTATATCTGCGCCAATTTGCAAGAAGACTTGCCCGAGCAGATTTTAAGCATTTTCAAAAAACACAAAAGTCTGAAATCGTTTTGGCGACAGACTTCTTGACGCTTGATTTGAGCTTGTGCCAGACTGCTTTTTTCTAGATATTTTAAGCCCGTAAAATTACTGGTGCACTATGAACTATTTATATGTACCGGTCATTATAACTCCTCCCCCAAAATCGCGAACACGGGTATAAGGCATGGAATTTGTGCCCTGATGAGCCAAGCGTTAGACATATGCTTAGATTACAGCAAGATCAGTTTTGGCTGGAGATTAGGCACGGGTTTGGCAGTTTTGACAAAAATTGGGCTTTGTTTTGACATTGAGCAAAAAGGGCAGAAGATCAAGACTAAAGAAGAGAAGAATCAGTTAATTGCAGGGCTGGAATGCTCCTGTGCCATCATCATCATCATCATCATCATCATCTCCTCCTCCTCCTTCTCCTTCTTCTTCTTCTTCTTCTTCTTCTTCTTCTTCTTCTTCTTCTTCTTCTTCTTCTTCTTCTTCTTCTTCTTCTTCTCCTCCTCCTCCTCTTTTTTTTTTTCTTCTTAAGAAAACAAACGAAATCCACACCAAATCTAGTCTGCAAAAATATAATTATGCTGTCAAGGAAACTGTTTATCTCCAGCCTTGCTGCCCCTGGGGCTCCCCACATCACATTAGTGCCACGTGCTTTTTCTTGAAACTAGATCGATAATTGCTGAAAACCTTCAAATGTGTCTGGGGGCTTTCACTGATCTGCTTTCAAACTCTCCCAAACATTTACCTCGGTTTTTATTGGGCCCAATGTTGTTAATAAGGGGCAAAAGTCACATTCACCATGACCGTCACAGTCGTTGAATTAATATAGGTAATAAAAATCTTTCTAGATATTGTATCCTTATACTTTGTTTTTAATAAAATATTAATACATTTAGTAGATTTTATGATATATATATATTTCTTTTTAAATTATTTCATATACAGTTTTTTAAAGGAAATTCAAACAATTCAAAGCTTGCTACTAAAATTTTACAGGTTATTATTGTAAATCTGTAAGCTTAAGTAAGGCATATCTATTTCCATTCTCCTACGTAGTACACGGTAAATGGGGAGCGTGGGGAGCCTGGACCTCGTGTATCGACGAAAAGATGTTCAGATGCATGGAAGGCAAAGAAGAATGTTAAGGTATCTTTTCTTTCAACTTTTTGTTAAAACGAGATCAGAATTTCAAATAATTATGCCTCAATAAAACATTACGCATGACCAGGTTGGCCCAGCATTCTTCTGCTAACGTCACTGTTCATGTTGTCCAGAAAATGTACTGAAGAAACTGGATTTTATTACAATGATAAGAAACGTGGCTAATTTCATTCTATGTACTAGGAACCTGAAGCAAGAAGATAGAGACGATTAAGAATCTAGCAAACTCGGAACGCTCGGAAATGAGAATCAAGCAAATTAAGTTTGGAACACTTGGGAATAAGAATCAAGCAAACTCAGAACACTTGGGAATAAGAATCTAGCATATATAGCAAATTAAACTAGGAACACTTGGAAATAGGAAATCTAACAAACGCAGAACTTTTGGAAATAAGAATCTAGCAAACTCGGAACACTTGGGAATAAGAATCTAACACGGGGCTAAAAGAATCCTCTCATTCGTCTAATGGGTCCTTGGTCCGCAATCAATGATGCCTTTTTGAAACATAGCGGGGTTTTTTTGCATATAATTTCACCGAGATATTCTTCATTAGCATTTCCTAAGAAGAATATTTTTACTTTTTACTTGATGTATAAAGTTCTTTGCATGATCTGTGCTCATTTATTGCCGGTACTTTTGAGAAAAATGATTTTGTATTTATTTTCAGGCTTCCATAGAAGACACCTGGAAAATCTTTTTGACGTACATGTATCTGCTCCATTCTGTTTAAAAGTGTTTTACTAACCTGAAAAGCGGAAAATGAATTTTTAAAGAAAAGATAAGCAAGAAAACCTTTAAACTCAATCTCAAATCACCTAATATATCTATTAATAATTATTAATAAAAACATAAATATGGATTTTCAACGAAGTTATAAAATTATGTCAGCAAACAGTTTATGTTGCCAGGGGATTCATTTATTTAACAATTAGACCTCGTGTGCCGCTGGACTTTACAAACCTGACCCCGGTTCTAAACTAGAAATGGCTTGATTTTGATACCTTGTTTTAAAAACAGGTCAGGTCTGTGGATCAGGAGAAACTTCACGTACATCAAAACACACGTAAACCCATTTTCTTCATAGAAGAATTGTTGCAACCTGAACTAAACAGTTTGTAAATATTGCAAAATTTTATACTTTGTTCTAGACAAAAATTTCCGTAATTTATACACCTTGTTCTAGACTGGATGGTATGAAAGCCATACCTTGAACAGCGGCACATACCCGTACGGATGCAGCATTTTGGGTCAACATCATCCATCATTGTTGGGCACAACATGTTGTCTCCGTTTGAACACCATGTTGGGACATGTTGGGCAATGTGGGATCGTGTCGGACGATGTTGGATGAAGTTTGATTTCTGTCAAACATGTCTCCGTTTGATCACCATGTTGCGCAATGTTGGATCGTGTCGGACGATATTGGATGATGTTTGATTTCTGTCAAACATATTGTCTCCGTTTGAATACCATGTTGGGACATGTTGGACAATGTTGGATCGTGTCGGACGATGTTTGATGAAGTTTGATTTCTGTAAAACTTTTCGTCCTAAATCAGCCAACATTTTTCCTTGAACATGCGCATTTAAGAACATTCTTTGAAAATCAGTCTATCCTCGTACGTCAATGCGAGGGCATTGCGATCCCAAAAGGCCACAACGTGCGTGTATTTCATTAATATCTTTTTCGTCTCGGTTCTTCATTTTCGATTTTTTCTTAAATTAACTCCATTAAAACTGTATATTGCTGCAACAAATTTTCGTTTTTTTACAATTGAGATACCGCCATGTTTTGTTTTGTAAACAAATGAAAAACGATTGAGTGATATTAGGTTATCTCGTTCCCAGGGCCCAGCAATCTTATATATACTAATACGTGGGTCTGGTAACGAACTAACATGTCGCATGATGTTGGTTTCGTTTGAACATTAATGCTTCCAACACTGTCGAACATTTCCAAACATGTTGCCACCAACAATGTTAGGTGATGTGGCATCCGTTTAAACGGGCTTTTTGTTGGAGATAAAATATCCAAGCAAGCTTTTGAGCACTCTATGGATTGGGTGGAGGATTCCTAGTGAAACGTTCACTATTTGCATTATGCATTGCTCACTGCTCGCAGTTTGAGCACTCTGGTGACTCCACTGTGCAATCCTACAATGTGTAACCGTACGTCAAGTGCCCGTTAGTGACTTGGAGGGCACTTTGATATCAGTTCTTCTAGGGTTAGCTGCTTAAGTAGATCAATAAAATCTTCAAAACCCAACGTCAGATTGGCGTAGCGGTTATCAGTTGCGCCTCTCACCTCTACGACCCGGGATCGAGTCCTTGGCTCCGCATGTTGGCTGAGATTTGTCAACCTCAATCTGCCTCCGAGGGTTTATTTCCGGGTACTCCGGTTTTCCTCCCTCTGCAAATTCGACTTTAACTCCAAGATCTGAGCCGTCGAGCGATCAGTAAACATTAGCCTCTGGCCATGGCTAGGAAGAATGGGCAGCCTCTTCCTTTGCAATTGTCGTTAAGTAAATTATTTATTTATTTATTTATTTATTTATTTATTTATTTATTTATTTATTTATTTATACCTCTGTGAAGAACGTTATTGTTTGCATTTTAGTGTTTTTTACATTTCGTTTACTTGCTTCTTTTTAGATATATAACATTGTTGCAAAAGAAAAATATATATACATTTTGTTTTGATACCCAAAATAACTACTAAAACATTTCTAAAAGCAACTTTCCTTCATTTACCCTCCAAAGTTCCATCCGTTACTTCTAAAATCAAAGAACGATACTAACCAAATTCTGGCATGGAGCAGAATATTGGTCTACGTTCCAGTAACGAAAGTTTCCTCTTAAGTCTATAGAAAACATATAATTTGCGGTTAGCTCGCAGTCGGATATGACATCAGAAAATGACTCCTTATTGCTTTTGAAGATCTCAATTAGGTTCAATTGTAACTTAGTTTCAGAAAAGGTTCATTTAGCAAAGAGTTGTTGCCTGAAGTGGGCAGCTTGTGTTGTTAGCTCCTTTCGCAATTAATCATGTGTTGTGCGTCTTATCCACTATTTTGGCGCCGGGGCCACAGGTTTTACAAGTCTAACGGAATCCTGTGGCTCTAAGAAAAAGTTGGAAGATAAACACTGCGCATGCACGATTACAAAAAGAACTTGTGAAAGAAAACAATAGTTTTATCTCGAAAACTTTGATATTTGTATAAGACGGCTGTGCACGGCCCGCTGTACGATGAGCACACCGTTTATGGTTGCCAATGTGCCTTATACGCCTGAAGGCAAGACTCAAAAAGACGACCAAAATCAAAGTCTATACACTTTTTTTTATAAAAGCGTCTTATTCTTGGGCCGAGGCTGAATATTCTTAATATTTTGGAGGTTTCAGCCTCAAATGTTCTTTGAAATATTCTTAATTTAATCATACTTAATTGTGTATACTGTTTTTAGGGTCGATCGGAAAATTTACTGGTTCTTATAATACAAAAAGGATGCGTTTTTTTTACGCAAGCGCAAACGTTCGTTGTTTAGTTTATGAAACTAAATTTAGTCACTGGCTATTGTTCAGACACTGTATGTGTATCTAAAAAGAAACGAGCTTCGATATTTGATAAATAGAAGAAAATAAAATTTTCATGTATTTTATTCTCGTTGCAAACAATGTCGCATTATCGACTGTTTACCGATTCCATGACTTTGTGTAGTAATGTAATAAATTAAAGTCGGCTTTCGGGCATGCCTCAACCTTAGTGTGCTTTTAGTACGTTCTTACATTTTGACCAATTTTCAGCCAGACGTTCATATAAAAAAGGTTCTTATAAATGAAAGTGTAGGGCAATTGTCCTGAACACACTCCTCTACGTCACTAAAAACTGGACTATCTACACGCGGTAGGAAAGACAACTACAGCACTTCCATCTTCGCTGCCTTAGAGGCATCCTCGACATCCACTGGCATGACAAGATCCCCGACACTGAGGTTCTAGAGAGAGCATAACCACCAAGCTTCATCGCCACCTTGCAATGGCCAGGACATGACTTCTGGATGCAAGATTCTAGAATCCCGAAATAACTGATGTACGGCAAGCTGAGCCAGGTCAAACAGCCGATGGGAGGCCAGCGCAAGCGCTTTATGGACTTCCTCAAAATCTACCTGAACGACTTCAACATTGACGTTGCAACATGGGAGAGCGCAGCCGCCATACAATCAGTTTGGCGAAGCCTGATTCACAAGGAAGCCAGTTGAGCACTCAGAAGGACGCGAAAAAGGTACGAGCTCAAAACGCAGCCAGTACGTAATTTCCCTATGAGCCAGTCACGGCTAAACGCCCCGCTACCTAAACCATTGATTGTCATGATCATACTTTACTACGAGTGACTACTACGAGTGACTACTACTACTACTACTACTGCTGCTGCTGCTGCTGCTACTACTACTACTACTACTACTACTATTACTACTACTACTACTACTACTACTACTACTACTAAAGCTACTACAAATATTGCTGCTGCTGTTAGTGCTGTTTACAAATAAGAAACGGGACAACACTTTTGATCTTATAGGGTTAGTTTCAACCAATCATCTTTGGTTAAAGTGAAAGTTACTCGTACTCAAACATCTGCCAAATATGGTCATAAATTTGTCGCACCTTTTCACAACATTTTCCTTTAAAAGTTAAAGAGGCCTCCATTTTGAATGGAAACAATCTTCATTTATTAACAAACAAATCTTTTATGATAGTTGATACCAAACAAGTGAATAGTACTTTTCGCACACGCTGACTGGCTAGCTCGGAGGTGATTAGCCAAGTACTATTCACCTCCGAGCAGCAGAAGAAAAGCAAAATGTCTAAACGTTTCGCTTCGGTTTCAAAATGTCATAAATAAAGTTACTCTTTGGTCCGCTAGTTATTCAGCTTGTGTGGTATATGCTAAAACAATTATTCACCTCAGTGTCAGTGAAACTGGTGGATATTTACCTCACCGCTTCACGGCTCAGTACATATCCACCACTATTCACTTCCACTTCGGCGAATAATTGTTAATTATTCTAAGTCTTTCGATTGGTGATGTAAAATAAAAAATGTTGTCCTATTTTTTGAATGCTCCCTCCTCTAAGACTTTTACAACAACTATTATTGCTGTAAACACAATTCTCTTAAAGCAAAAATTATATTAGCTTGTTTGACGAGACTTAAAATACAAGCTCACTTAAACAAAGTGAGGTATTTGGTATCTAGAGGGCATGGAAGAATAATTTGCCACCTGCGGTTCGCCACAAACGGACATGACGTCAAAAATACGTAGCTGGAGGTTTGTTAAATGGATACAAAAAACTGTGCAAACACAATTTCCACTTATAAAAAAAAACTTGTAAAATTGAACAATGGTTGTTGTTTTTAAACTGAAAAAAATAACTTTTGAGCTGCGTTGATTTTAAAATTGATCTGGAGTTATGACATGCAAGAAAGAGTGTGACCATTCAGAAAGTCCTCGTGGCTTGCACCTAAGTTTATCATTGGAGTGAAATTAAAGGTAAGATTGCATTTATGATTTTCGCTAGTTTGGTTTTAAGCGGGCAGAAGATTCCAAAGAAATTTGTGTATGGCTAAAAGATCGATAACAACAATTCCAATTCCTGACTGGTAATATTTTTCGTTTCAAGAACTTAAAGTTAAGTAAAAGTTCGGTTTTTTCCTTTAAAAAATAGTTGAAGGCCCAGTCTGCTAGCATGCAGAGAGAAAGTAAACACCCATTTCCTCAGTTGCTACAGTTGACGGGAGCACAAGTGATTAAAATATTCTAACTTTTAAACCAGTTGGCCAGTTTAAAACTCCTTTTAAGTGATAGTTTTGTTTGTCTTGGAGTGTAGGGCAATGATTGTTAGTCATCTACTTTTGAACCACTTCACGAAGCCCTACAAAGTGACAACGCATTTTGTTTATCTTAAAGAGTAGAAATGGCGTTATTCATTCTAACTTTTGAACCAGTAGCTAAAATCCTATAAAGTGATATTTATTTTGTTTGTCTTGAAGAGTAGAAATAGTTGGCGTTATTCATTTTAACTTTTGAACCAGTTGATGAAACCCTATAAAGTGACCATTCATTTTGTTTGTCTTGAAGAGTAGCAATGATTGTTGTTATTCATTCTAACTTTTGAACTAGCTGCTAAAACCTTACTGAAAGTGACTCATTCTAGTTTTTGAAACAGTTGATGACTGTATATTTTGTTTGCCTGGAAGAGTAGAAGTGATTGGTGTTATTCATTCTAATTTTCAAACTTGTTGACCTGAAATTATCTTAAAGCGACAATTCATTTTGTTTGCTGAAGAGTAGAAGTGAATGGTGTTAGTTATTCGTTATAACTTTTAAATCAGTTGAGGGCTAGCTCTATAGGCTATAAAACAGCAATTCATTTTGTTTGCCTTGACGAGTAGAAATGATTGGTATTATTCATTTTAACTTTTGAACCAGTTGATAAAACCTTATATATAAAGTGACCATTTTGTTTGTGTCTTAAAGAGTAGAAATG
>JAPEIX020069284.1:0-11064 GCA_026122405.2 Zoanthus sansibaricus | reverse complement strand
CACTTGGCCTAAACGGATAAAAAATGTACGTTTACAAAAATAACCGGCTACGTGTAAACGCTGTCTAAGGTAGCGTTTACACGTAGACGGCTATATCTTTTTATCCGTTTTTGACCGTTTACAACTTTAGCCGATCAACCGCATCAACAGGGATAAAAGAGAAAATCTATCCGCTGTTTTATACCAAAAATAAAATATACAAAATATGAGTGAAACGATGAAATTTATTAAAAAAATGAGGTTAGAAAAGAACAAAGGGAGTGAATGAGGTGGTTTTCTACACCCTCCCGAGAGGTATACAGCTCATTCGCTCCCTTTTTTCGCCTTTGGTATATTTCAAGAGTTTCAGTTATCATCTTGATAAAACACTTAAAACACAACTAACTTTGTTATTAAGCCCTTGAAAGTTTTCCTCTCATTTCGCTTTTCAAGAAATAAATACTGTGAAACAACAAACTCCTACATAGACTTTTACTTAGAAAACGAAGCAATAAAAAATATCGCTAATTTTTATAATTAAAAAGATCATCCATCTATGGTAAAACTGGGAGATATATATGCCAGAAGTGATATCCCAACAAAAATTCAGAGTAATGTCCTATTCTGAAATTTTGTTCTTACTCTTTAAACGTTAGTCCTATAATTACGCATTTGTAAATATCTCCAATAATCAATAATGCCAAAAATTCCGAACAGCAAAACAAAAGTTTTAAATTGGCGAGGCCTTAGTTGAACGTGCAAATAACACAGTCCCAAGTATTACATCAGAAACTTGATATTCATACTAGGAAACCAAATGCCACCGTGATTACCTCTTCTCTTGATCTCCCAGCCCCACTGGACGACTTGGGTTGCATCTTGAGGATTCCCTGAAGCAGGCTGAAAGTCTCGTTCTGGGCGAACGTGATGTTGGCGTTGTCATGGAGACCAAAGATTTCAGGGGTATCGTTGATCGGCAACGAACGAATGTAGTGAATATAGGCCTGTGAAACAATTGATAGTGGTTATAACAGACCATTAGATTTAGATTGTTATCTTCAACACTTGAGTAGCAATGTCTAATACGATTACTTTTGAAACTTTATCAACTTACAGTCAAGACGAGCTCTTAAGAGATTTTGGATTGACTTTATTTACTTAAGTTGTCACACTCTACCATGCTGCTCTACCTAAAGTCTCCTATTACATACTCTTATATTTTTTGCGCATCTTCAATTGGCTAAAGTGCAGTTCAACACTACTATTGACTTGGCTGTAAAAGAAGTCGTTAATTAGGCCAAACAAAAAAAAAATCCCGGTTTTTCATCAGCTCCCGCAGTGCCTAAATCTATATATTAAGTTTTACTTGAAATAAGTGGTAAATAGCGTACCTCATGGGGCGATTCCTCTTCCAGCTGATGGTGTACACCTGACTCGGAGAATTTGTGGTCGGAGTTTAAGACAGCCGGGCAATAATAATCGTTCAAAATATTCATAATACATCGTCGATCCCAATCATCGGTTACACGGCCACCGTAATTAATGTGGCCAGCGGTATACTTCAGCACCTGAAAATAATATAAAGATTTCATCTGAGCACGTGTTCTAATACATGAAAGAATTGGTAATAACAGTAAATATAATAATAATTATGACAACTTTGTCAATTATTGATATAAAAGGATCCATAGTTTACATGATGCTAATGAATATAATCCTAATGTATGTAATCCTAATGTATTCACCTTTTACGGTACTCCCTCATACTCGCACAGGAACATACTCAGCTGGATAATACAGATCAGCAGTTTATATAATACTAATGTATGTAATCCTAATCGTCGAGGAACATACTCAGCTGGATAATACAGATCCGTAGTTTATATAATCCTAATGTATGTAATCCTAATTCAAGAAATATTGTATATAATCATATTGTATATTATCCTAATGTATGTAATCCTAATGTATGTAATCCAAATGTATGTAATCCAAATGTAGGTAATCCTAATTTATGTAATCCTGATGTATATAATCCTAATGTATGTAATAATGTATATAATCCTAATGTATGTAATCCTAAAGTATATAATTCTAATGTATGTAATCCTAATGTATGTAATCCTAATGCATTCACCTTGTATGGTACTCCCTCATACTCATCGAGGAACATACTCAGCTGGCTGATACAGATCCGCAGATCACCCGTGGTGAACTCATACGGGATATTGAAACCAAGTGCACCGAACTTCCTTCTCTCCAAAGTGACGCCATGGAACAAACACAGGGAGAAAAGAAGATGCTTGAACTCTTCAACCTATCATATTTAACATAGTGCAGTGTTTAATTAAATGGAAATATATAAAAAAACAAGGAGTAATTCTGAATAAGAGGTTGAATACAACAATGATACCAATAAAAACAAGGATTATGGAGTGGGGTTGGTCGTTTCGGAATGAAACATAACTAACCTAATAATTGAAAGTTAAACTCTCGGACCACATCACTTCAGTAGCCTGTCCCAAGTATGGTTGTACCTCCCCCCGTCGCAGTCTAAATCAGCATGGTTGATTCTAATATTCGCCGCCTCCCTGGCCCCACGCTTAAACTACCTTGGTCCGAGAGCCCGTGATTGCAGCAGTGCGTAACTTTTCTATCACTAGCTCCAGTTAGAGCCGAAAGCTTAGGTAGGATTTCACAGTGCCTCAAAAGTTTAACTTCCAATTATTTTTGTTTACCCGTACAGATGAATTTCCATCAAAAAATCATCATCACGTGCTACCCTGCTGGAGACAAGTGGAGATAGCGTTGGAGAAGAAAGAGAAGTGGTAAGTTAAGAGATTTGTGAAGGAAATATGACGTGGCAATGGAAAACTGCAACCATAAGCTACCTTACTATGAACTAGATATGTTAGTGGTATTAATTATCGATAAAAAAAATGGGAGTGGCAATATGGAAAGCTAAATCCTTTATGAGCCTAGTGGCCCACGGAGCTGGCGCTTATCTCCAGTTTCTGTAGTGTTAAGCGGATGAGAGTCTTTGACTCCCCCTGCACGGACACTAAACCATTGCAGGTTAGCTCCCAGCAGATGCTGGTACTCATTTACCTTCCACAGATGGATGGAAAACTGAGTTGGCTTAGGCGGAAAAGAAGGTCACACAAATATTTGGGACCTTGTGGTTGAAAAGCAGAGATCTTACCAACTGTGCAATATGGAGAGCTTGTAAAAAAATATGTCCATGTTGAATATTAACATTACGTCACCTTGCTGCAACCCTTGTAGAACTCATCACTAAATCCAACATAAGACCTCAGAAGATTGGCTTTGATTCCTCTTGGAGGTTCAACAGTCATCTTGGACCCATTCTGGAGGATAGCAACGGGGAACTTTGGACTTGGCATGCTAGTAAGCCATAAACGGAAATCACGATGGACCTGCAACAGAAACAGAAAGATAGATCTACGAAACTGTAAGACAAGTTTTCAGCCATTAATCTTCATGAAAGAAAGGTAGGCTGTAATGGTAAACATAAATAATAATACTCTTATTTACGCAAGCAGTCTTGAAATTTGCAAACTTTCAAAATTGAATCTCTTCCAAAAGCATTTGGTCAGCTTAATAAACATGTTAACAAAAGAATTTGTAACTGAAGTTATTTTGAAGAAAAGTCTGTTTTGTCAACAGCCCAACATCTACTGGGAGAAGTATTATTCATTTGGTTTATTTTCGCCACATTTCCTTTAAATATTACGTACTCTACAATAAATAGTAGCATTGGTGCTCAGATCGGAACTGTGTTTCTGTATTTGATTCTAACAGCTTTGCCTATTGCAGTGTGCTTTTAAAATCGGAATCCAGATTTCTTTTTTAAAAAAACAGCACCTTATCAGAGTCAATGTTCTCCACCAGTCTCTCGAGGGAAGGCATCCAACTAGGAGCCAAGTGACAGTTCTGGAAGAACACCCATTTCCCACGTTCCATTGCCGACCTCATCATTGCCTCTGCTCGTGGACCCTAAAAACAATAGTAATAATAATAATAATAATAATAATAATAAGAATAAGAATAATAAGAATAATAAGAATAAGAATAAGAATAATAAGAATAAGAATAATAATAATAATAATAATAAGAATAACTACCCCTGTTTGCTAGCATGCCCATACTGATGAGACCTAAAAAGGTAATATTCACGGTCACCCAGCATGTAAGTACTTGATTTTTATCAGTCCAGCCACATACCACAAACGTTACATTTTCATTCATATCATCAGGGAAGATTATTTAACGTTGTATTACTGAAATGTACAACTTGTTTATGTAATTTAATTAGAATTAATTAAAATTAAATTTAATTAGATTTAATAGTTGCCAACTATCGCCACATTCCCTGACCTGCACTGTGATCTAATACTTACGAGGCTCATAAACACCCTTCATTTATCGCAAGTTTTTTTAGCCTATCCCTACAGTCCTTTGCCATATCCTCAGCCCCACCCTTGTCCCGACCAAGTTCACGACATATCCTGAAGACTATTTACCTGTCCTTGCCCCAAGGAAATGGCGCTGAGTTTCTTGCTGAACCTCATTTCCTCAGCGAACTTGTACAAGTCTGCTGCTGGGTCAGTCCCGACCGACAGAACAAAGATCAAGGGCGTGGTAGGAGATGAATCCTTAAACACCAATGATAAGTCTGCAGCCTGTAAAATGGCACACACCTTTATTAATAATCGAATCTACTTTTGCAAATAAATAAATAAGTAAATAGAAAAGTCAAAATATAAAAAGTTAAATTATTATAATATATTCAAGCATCTGAACGGTAGCGCATCTCTGAAATCATGTGAAAATAATTGTCTGTTTTGCATCCAATAAAAAGACTGTTCCCAAGAACGCCACCACTGTAAGAAGTAGACTTTTTACGAGCTTCAGAATTTGGAAAGCATTTGTTTGGAAAGAGTTTGCTTTCATGCTTGATTTTTCAAGCAATAAAAACCATTAACAGTGATACTTGTTTATCACAAATTCTCCCTGATGGCTCTTAAACAATTTACGCTCTTTCTCTCACTCACTGACTCCACGAAACCAATCAGTTCATATAATCAAGTATGAAGAATGATGAATGACAAACCTGTGGTTCAATGAATCTCTGTCCAAGGTGCTCCGAGACATAGTCCTAAATATGAAATCGATAAATGGATACAAGAATAGAAAATTAACGTTAAAGGCTAAACCCACCATCATCAAACCCCTCGCCCCCATCACCGCCACCACCGATCAAGTGCCTTAATACAAGGTACAAGGTACAAAAAAAGACTTTATTGGCATTTTACAATTATTGTATATTGCCAAAGCTATCATAACATCAATAACTCAACAATTATTCACTAACCACCCTCCACTGTTCTTGTGTATTAGGAGCTAAACCTACAAGCATTACCTCTCCTCTCACCACAAATCAATAACCTGAAGAGCTAAACCTACCATCATTAACCCCCAAACAACTACCTTAGAAGCTAAATCTTCCGAAATTAAACCACTCTCCAAGCACCGATCAAGTACAGAGCAAAACCTACAATCATTATATTAATTTCACACCACCAGTCAAGTACCTAAAGAGCTAAACCTACCATCATTAACCCCCAAACAACCACCTTAGAAGCTACATATACCATCAAAAATTCCCTCTCCAACAAACGATCAAGTAACCTAAGAACCACCTCACACCACCAGTCAAGAACCTTAAGAGCTAAACCTACCATCAGTAACCCTCTTTCCAACCACCGATCAAGTACCTTAGGAGTTAAACCTACACCAACTTGAGGCCACGGTTAGCTATCGCTGCTTACAAACCTGCATGGCGTTTGTTAGCTTGTCCGATCTCAAACACTTTAGCACAAGGAGTTTTTGGAATTCGTCAAGGTCTGTATTCCACGAGCCAGGAAGCGGCTCCCTGAATCAAATAGCAATAACAGATTAGGTGTAGATATTCACTAAAGCATTTTATAGGTGAATAGTAACTTTATTTAAAGGCTTAACTAGAGGGCTAACTGCGTTTTTTTAAAAAAAATGCTGAAGTGTTCTGAACACATAAATTTAGACATATAGACCTATTTTATAAATGGCGACCATTTAAGTATTCTTTTGTCTTCATTTGCATTAGCCTCACTAGCCTCGTTTGGTTTCAGTGAGGCTAAGAATCAGGAAATAAGTAGCGCAAAGAGTTGATGTTAAGAGAATTAGCCCTTCATAAGAGCAACTTTAATTTAAACAACTCAAGGTTGAAATTCTTATGACTATGAGCTATAATAGTGTAAGGAACAATAGCTTTTTGCCTTAAGTAGTGTAAAGGAGCCAATCCTTCATCTGAGAAACTTTAATGAAAAGTCTATGATCATTATTATAAGTTCAGTAGTGTAATGAGCATTTGTTTCAGCCTTTCGTCAGAAGAGCACAAAACGTGCTTTAGACATCTCAAGGTTGAAATTTTGTGATTACCAGCTTAAGTAAAATAAGAAACGGAATTGTCGAGTTATAGCTTTTTTCGTAAGTAGTGTAAAGGAGCTGACGTTTCCAATGTCAAACCTTCTTCAAATCAACGTAAATTGAGAAATTTCAGGACTGAAAACTCTTTGGTCATTACCGTAAGTACAGTAGTGTTAAAAGCGGTTGTTTGATCCTTTTGTCAGAGAAATTTTTACTTTACTAAATTGCAAGATTGAAAAATCTATGATCATTACCGAACTTGATTAGACAAAGGCCCAACTTTCGAAACAACATAGGACGATGATTATATCTAAAGCCTAAAACATACCTGTGGGGATCGGCGCTATCAAAAACGTGTTTAAATCCCTGAACGTGTTTATGGAATGTTTCAGCAATTTTCTCGTAGTTTGGCTGAAACGAAAAAGAAATAATCAAATCAGAGATGTTAATACATTCGATCCCTTAAGTATGCCTAACTAAACAATTACTGTGGTTGCGCACAACTATATATTGTCCCTGTTTTAGATACTTCTCTGGTTTAATAAAGGAAGTTTGCAAATTGTTTCTTTGAAATAGTTTAGTTTCTTTGTAGGGGGAAATAGCAAAAATAAAGAAAAACAAAGGCTCCTATGAGCTAACTCATTTAAACATTGTGGTGAAAATGTTATTACATGATCTATATTAAGGAATAGGAATTCTGTCGTGGTGTTTTGCAACCATCCAGAAAATGCTTTAATTTTTAATATTTAATTTGTCTATTATCTATGGCGATGCCTACATTCAACCAATTCAGTTATATCTGCTAACGTCGCCAAATTCGTCTATACAGGCTTGTGCTAACGCCGTTTTCTCCCTCTTCACAATAATAAGTATCCATTGCTTCGCAATGAATGAGTTCAAAAGGAAATGGCCAGAAGATTTTTAGGAACAAAAGAACTAGATGTTCTCTTTAAGTAGAAAAGATTGTTTCGTACTAATTGCTTACTAGGAGCTGACAATGAATAACAAAGAAAACTCGTGAAAACTATGCCATTTACAAACATCCAGTTTTTTTATGAAATTCTATTGCTTTAAAACGGTACGTGCAAAATAATGGTGCCGTAGCGCAAATATTGAATACTAGGCGATGGCAAGGAAACAACATCAGATTAAGGTCTCACTGTACCCCAATCGTACAAACAATACCGAGGTCTAGTGTTTCCTGTACGGAGAACAAATTTAGGTACATTAATAATGCATGCAAATATGAGTTTTCGTTTTGTTTATTTCTCTCTTGTGAATATTTTACACTTTGTTCGACGATAATGGTACAAAAAACCCCAAATGAAAGGCTCCGAGCCCACTTTTATTCCATTACAATTAATGCACATGAATACAGTAAATAACGGAACAATCATTTTGGGCGTAAAACAGAATTTAAATCATAAAATCACACTCTAATCATAAAGGATTTCGAAATACATAGATTAATAAAAATAATGATAGTTAATAGCTTCCGGTATTTCGCTGTAAAACAATTAGGACCGTCAATGAATGTACAATCGGACTCGATTCACGCAAAAGTATTTATGTAAACTATGCAAATTAGTGACTCTGACCTCGAACCGCGCTAAAGCATTGTATTCATTATTCAATTGACTCTAAACTTTAGAGCTTTGATTGATTAATCATTTTACCTTAACAATGGCATCAGTAACAACGACGAGACGTCGGGAACTATCAACTATCCTTTTTACTAGTAAAATTACACTCACATACGATTTATACCTCCAACTTACCAAAGCAGAAAGTGTCAATACTTCTGCCCACGCCCTATCAGATAACCAGTCAGGGGCTGGATTTTCAATCTTCTTTGGAACGACTGTACCGCCCGCTAAAAGAAATCTCCATTCATCCTAAACACATGAATAGAAAAATTGATTCAGGTTTGATTAATACCACAATTTACTTAGATTTGCTGTGGCAACCTAGACTTGAAACTGGTTTGCTTTTTTTTTGGTTTAATAGTGCAACTACAACAAAACATGGATTTAATTTACCAGAAATTCGTGCAATGGCGAAGGCAGTAGTTATTTGTGTAGCATTTAAGCAGTAAATAACTATTTCTTATTTATTTAAATTTTAACGAAGTTTTATGTTCTATAATTTATTTTTTTCGCGCTACATTCCAAGTCTTCATTACTGTCAATAATGTGTTCAAAGTCTAATTCGAAAGCTGTTGAGCCATTAAGTATAGACCAGGACCCAGTTAAGCCGTGTCGCTTAATCCCAGGTAGTGAAAGAATATTCAAAATCTTGAGCCGATAGATTGGACAATGGTATGCTCTAATCCCGGGGTTATTAATCGATGAAAACCGATGATCGATCAGCTAATCGATGAATCGATATCAATCGATAAAATCAGTCGATTAATATTGATTAATATCTGCAATCGATGATTAATCGAAAGTCACACGGTGAAATGTCTTAATTATATCGATTGTCATCGATTATTATCGATTATTATCGAATTGTATCGAGTATCATCGATTACTTTCGCTTTTCACCGGAAATCGTCGATGACCATCGATTACGGTATTTTCAATATTTCCGTAGCCGCCAAGGATTAAAAGAAGCGCACTTTAAGAATAGAAATGTAGTCGTATTTTCTGTTTCTACCCGTTATCAAATTATGAACACCGGGAAAGGAGCCTTTATATAAATAGAGAGTGATTTTTCAGACTTAGCCCCACTCTTACTCTTAGACTCCTTCGCTGCCGTTATTAGTATCGATTCCAGCAGGATCGCCCAGCTCTCTTAATCTGGTTTCAATTGGCCTTCTTCACTTACTTTAGATTGCATTATATTTCCCCGAAACAAATAAAGACAATTACTCTTTAGTTAGTATTTCATTTTTTTTAATTACCATCATTGATTAATAATCGATAAAAGGTCACTAATTTGCTGGTCATTGATTACCAATATTTAATCAATTAATATTAGTTTCGATTGATATCGATTAATATCAATTTTCATTGATTATTGGTTTTATCGATTAAGTACCCCAGGGTTCAAAGGACTTCACATTAACTTAAATTTCAATGAGAAATTATATTTTCTAAGATTTTTAGTTCCCTAACCTCACAAGTGTTAACTATTGAAACAATGTCAGTGGAAATAATAACTGGGATTTATTGAAGAAGATGCCTCCCTGAAAGATTTCTTGTAAGATTTTGTGTTTTATTTTCATAATAAATCCTAACCCAACAAAAAAAAACTACCAGTGAAACTTTAGGATTACGGTTTATTATAAAAACATAAGCACAAAATCTTACAAGAAATTCTTCAGGGGGTGTCTTCTTCAAAATATCCAACTTCTGTGCTGGGGCTTTGTGTATTGTTCAATTTGAAACTTCAACATGCCCTCCCCCAGGCATTTGAACTTTTGAAATAACTGTTGGTAAAATTCCCAGTTCCTGAGACAAGATCACTGGTAAAATGCCTGGCCATGTGGAAAGTTTTGAGTTCAAATGTCCCTGCCCCCAGGATTAGAAAAAAATACATTTTTGCTGATATTTTCTTTTAATTTAACGGCTGCAATATTTTCAGTTTTTAAATGTGTATTAAATAATCAAAGTGGAGCTGAATACAAACATTAATAGAATGCACAGCTCACCAAACAGCTGAACTTTATATGCTGTATAATCAAAATTCAGGGTTGTCGCTAAGCGCCAGCTGCCGGCGAAATTCGCCGGCTGAGAAAGTGGTAATCGCCGGCTGAATTTGGCCGTCCATCACTCGGGAAAAGGCAAAAAACCATTTTTTTAGCCGTTTTTAATCAGCTCAAATGAAACACCAACCACCAGACAATTTTCTCAGCGACAACCCTGAAAATTAGCAAATTTAAAGCCTAAAGACACTAAATTCTTCATAGAAAAACAAATACTGTTGATGCAATTTGAAACTTTGTTGTTTGTTCATACTTGGCCCTCTCCTCTTTGGTTCAAATTCCTTGCTCCCTGAGCAGTTCCTAACATCGGATTCCTGGTGCTCAGGAAAAGGATGTCTGTCAAATGGCCATGGGAAGATGTTGAAATTTCAAATTAATCAATATATATTAGTCTTTGTTGGTCTAGGGTGACGATAAATAAATACAATTAAATAGGCAAAATTTTTATGCAGAAATACATAATCAAGTATGCCCCACTGCAGAAATTTTACCAATGACTAGTTAATTCTTTCTACTTTAATAACAACAAAATAATAAATTCATTTTTATATTGTTAAAATTGTTAATATTCTAAAGCACTGGCTTAAAATTCAATTATAAATACAATAAATCTACAATAAATTAGGTAAATTACCTAAATTTACAAGAAATCTTCCTCCCAGCAATGCCTGGCTGTTGAATCAAATAGTATTGGCATCATCTTCGGCTCAATGGACCAATGATGCAAGAATTTCTTGATTTGATTTGCCTTGATAACTCGGCTGTTTGTTAAGACTGTTATCATCCTCTAAAACTAATGGAAAAAATGGTTCAAGACACGGTTTTGCGGCTAAATGGGTTTTTATTTGTACTAATATTTGTTTTTACTAATCTGGCATATCTTAAGA
>JAPEIX020069259.1:0-11064 GCA_026122405.2 Zoanthus sansibaricus | reverse complement strand
CAGATCTCGTTGCAACATGTTAAAGTTTTTTCGTGATTTTCAGTCATATGAGAAGAATTAACTTGAAGTAGTATAATAAACATTTTTCCATTGTAAAGCAGGCTCGATTAACTTTATTATTAAGAAATCTGTTCTTTTTTTTAGGGATGGTTTTAATACCTTATTGATGCTGTTCTTAATTTTTCTTTTTATAAACCCCGTCTCTTCGCTTGTACTGCCTTTTCTATTTTGTTTCTGAGAATTACTGTAGATTATAATTGTTACAGCAAAACTATAAGAGATGAAATATAATTAAAGAACTCTTTTTAAATTGAATATATTTTCTTCTTCTCTTTACTTCGTTAAATTTATTAACAAATAAAACAATTTTTTTAGAAATTTCTGAGGTTGAGGTTGTATAATGGCTGTTGGCTTATATAAAAAGCTTATTTGTCCTTTAACAGGTCTTGTTTTTACTCCTGTTGGGTGACATGCTACCCTCTTTAGTAACGTATAAAATGTTAGTGAGGGAGCCGGTTTAAACGCCGACTATCTGTCCATATGCGGCAGGATGTGCTATGTTACAGTGTTACTAGCAGCAAGACATAAGTGTCTTGACCTCTGATAAAATTAAAATTAAGAAAAAATCACACACAAAATCTTTTGTTAAATCTGCAGTTTTAATAGATTATATACATATATACATATATACATTGAAAAAAATTCACTTATCTATTTATTACTAGTATAAAATCCTTCAGAATTCCATAATTCAAACAATTCACTAATACAAACATTTAAAAAAGCAGAATTAAACCTAGTGTCTTTTGTTAAATATACTTTTAAACTTTCAGTTCCCTTTTCTTCATATAAATTACGCACTATTTTTTTTAAAGAAGTTTTCGAATACATTTCATAGATTTTACTGGAATCTTTTACATCCAATGTTTCATTTAGAACAAAAGTTACATAGGATTCTTTTAAACTTTTAAAATTTTCTATTTTTCTTTCTAAAAAACAATTTTTTAAATTATAAACTTTTTTTTTCAGTGGTAACAGAAAGGGCTGATTGACTTTAACTTTTAATATTTGTGTTTGTTTAATTATTTTTAAAAAAGTATTGTTTTCTATTGTAATTCTTAATTCTTTCATAGCTTTTATAGATATCTTATTTTCTATCATATTTAAAAATTCTATATTTGTACAAACTTTATAAGGCGAATTATGATTATATGCATAAAATAATATCTCTGAATTAATATCTAAAATAAAAAGGGGTCTTTTAATAGTCTTAAATATGGTATTTAATGAATTAATTATACAGTCATTATTATCTTCATCCTCATCCGTGTCATCAAATTCAAAGGGAGACCATTTTTGCAATTGTTTTTTTTTGTTTTGTGTCGTTGATTCAGTTGGTAACTTTCTTTTTAATGAATGTTTCTTGTTCTTTTCTTGTTTATGTAATCGTCCAAATACGTTAAAAATGTTTCTTTCAGTTTGTTGGTTGTCGATATTACATGTGGTTTCTTCATCATTTGAAGATGAAAAGATTTCTATTTGTTCCTTTTCCTCCTCTCTTTGTTCCTTTGTTTCCTCCTTTCTTTGTTCCTTTGTTTCCTCCTTTCTTTGTTCCTTTGTTTCCTCCTCTCTTTGTTCCTTTGTTTCATTGTTTGTCATATTCTTACAACTCTCACTTTCATCATCTGTTATACTGTCTGTCTCACCTCCATCTGTCATATTCTCACAACTCTCACTTTCATTGTCTGTTATACTGTCTGTCTCATCCCCATCTGTTATATTCTCACAACTCTCATTTTCATCGTCTGTTTCACCTTCATCTGTTTCACCCCCATCTCTTTCACCTCCATCTGTTTCACCTTTATCTGTTTCACCCCCATCTCTTTCACCCCCATCTCTTTCACCCCCATCTGTTTCACCTCCATCTGTTTCATCTTCATCTGTTTCATATCCATCTGTTTCATCTCCATCTGTTTCATCCCCATCTGTTAATTCACTTCCATCTGTTTCACCTCCATCTGTTTCATCCCCATCTCTTTTACTCTTATCTATTTTATCCCCATCTGTCTCATCTCCATCTATTTTATCCCCATCTGTCTCACCTCCATCTGTTTTGCTTCCATCTGTTTCATCCCCATCTATCTCACCTCCATCTGTCTCGCTTCCGTCTGTTTCATCCCCATCTATCTCACCTCCATCTGTTTTATCCCCATCTTTCTCACCTCCATCTGTCTCGCTTCCATCTGTTTCATTCTCATCTATCTCACCTCCATCTGTTTCACTTTTATCTGTTTCACTGTCACTTGTCTCGCCCTCATTTGTCTCACCTCCATCTGTTTCACTTTTATCTGTTTCACTGTCACTTGTCTCGCCCTCATTTGTCTCAAATCCATCTGTTTCACTAACACTTATCTCGCCCTTATCTGTCTCGCTTCTATCTGTTGTTTTATTTTGCTTGGTTATTAAACTTTCATCTGTATCATAGTCATTTGTTCCACTATCATCACTATCAAAATCATCTCCACTGTTTGTCGTTTCACTGGCACATTCTGTACAGAATGATTCTTCTTTTGTGTTGTTTGGAGACGGCATCTAGGAAAAAAAATACGTTAGTACAAAGTTGATAATACGTAAAAAAGGATATATATATAATATAATAAAAATAATACAAAAACATTTTAGAAAATGGCACAACAAAACATACAAATTAATATTATACCACATCATGCTTTAGGTAATTGTTTGGTAGTTTATGATATTTGGTCTGGTGATATGAAAAAAATCATTTTAACCAAGGATTATCTATATGATAAAATACCTGTATTTATACAATTTTTTGAAATGAGATATTTATTGATTATATCAAATTGTTTTACATATGACACTGATCTTACGTCTTTGATTACATTACGAGCGGATTTATTTATCATCGAAAATGGTAGAGCTGTTTCGGTTGCTGTCATCTACGAAAGTCAAGATGTCACCGAGTCTTATAAAAAGATGTTTTGTGTTGTTAATCACGTATTGTATATGGTAGATGAAAATTCTATTTTTCAATGTTCTATTGCAAATTTATTGACTTGTATTTCAACTAACAAGAATCATCAAAGACTAGCAATCATTTGGTCTAAAATATACACTTTTAATGATAGCGTTATACCAAGTGTTTTTTGCGTATGTCCTGGAAAAAAAAATCGCGTATTAATTATCAAAAAAGATCAATTGATTACATTTAATCCAGAAGAGAAAAAAATATTTTTTCCAAATAAGCTACCATATAATCTACATGGTATACAAATACGTTCTCATAAACATCATCTTTATCTACTTGGGAAAGATTTTATACATGGCTATATTCATTTATTTAAGATCTTTACAAAATGTAAATTCAAAATCAAACAATGGGTCTTTGAAAGACAATTAAATACAAAAATGGTTTTTGCAAATTACAACAACAATGACATGGGAAAAATCGTGGTCGATTTAGATTATTCAATGCGACTCTATTATACGAAAAATAAATATCATCGATTGACTAAAAATCAAATCATTCCTAAAGACTTTTTTCAATTACTTCCCGATTGCAATACGGATAATGTGCCAGTACAAGTCGAAAATAAAAATCAAAACATTTTGAGAACACATGTATGGACATATCGAAGTAAAACTTCCATCAAAAAAATTGGTGCAAAATGTATCTTTGGAAAATATCTTTTTTATTATGATCCCCAAGAAACATGTTCCAAGACTCGAAAACGACAAATTTTAACTGATTTACTCATTTATTTTCAAAGTGATAAATATTTTACACGTAAACGTAAAATATATTATCTAAAATTCTTGAAATACTTTGAAGGTATACATTTGAATATACAAGCATCTTTACATCAAATGCAAACTATTGTTAAACATTTTAACTTCAAATAAAACTCAATACATTACACAAAATTATATACATTCACATAAAAAGTTGGTTACTATGATAAATTTACATTAGTCTGTATTTATGTACTCAATCTCATCACTATCATATGACACCGAAGAAGAAGAACTATATCTTTCATCTTCGTCGTCATCATCAAATCTTTCGTCATAATTTATGACTGGTCTTTTTCTTTTTCCAAAAATAATATTTTTTTCTTCAACTTCTTCTTCCTCTTCAACAAAGGGCACATCTTTTTTTGTTTTAGATTTTTTAATAAACGTTTCTTTAGTTAAAATTTCTTTTTCTTTTTTGTTGAGCATTAAAGGAAATACCTTTTTAGTGATTTCTTTTTTTTTAAAAAATTGTGGATGTTGTTCATTTTCAATTAGTTCAAATTTATTATTGAAATTATATTTATAAAATACTAAATGTTTGTTGTTTTGTCCATATAAAAAGAGAGTATTGTTTTCTATTAAAAATCCATTTAATACATCTGCCTTCACTGATAAGGCAATTTCTTTATCTTCTCTGAAGACTTTATATTCTTTTTGTTGTTTTTTTCTTATACTTAAAATGTAATATAAATAAGTTTTATCTTCTTTAAAACTTTGTAAAGCAATAATCTTTTGGTTTTTTTTAAATTTAAAAAATTGTTTCATTGTTACTTTAATTGCATCATCATCATCATCATCATCATCATTTTCTTCTTCTTCTTTTTCATCTTTGTTTGTACTTGTTCTCATTCTTTTGGTACGATTATTTTTCTCTAAAATCAATTGCATCATTCTTGGTTCTTCGTTCATGTTTGTTCCAATGATAATTAGTTTTTTTCTCAAACAATACATTAGTTCCACATCATTCAGTTCATCATCTAACTGGATTTCTTTCCAATTAGAATTATTATAAAAATAGTTCAGTTCTTGTCCGTCGAAATTTAGAAGAATTCCTCTATAGATGCAAAACATAACATCATCCACAGTTTGTGTTGTGATAACATATTGTTCCTTTGCCGTTTTTCCATTAATTGCAATTTGATACAATGTATCACAGCATTTAATAAATATGTAATCTTTGGTTCTTCCACAGAAATCCATTGTTTTGATATTAAATTTCTCAATGAATTTAAAACTTTCGCCATTTCTCGATCTTAAAATATATTTTTTGTCTTGTTTAGAATAGACAAGAAAGTACAATGATTCTTCCATCGTTCACGAGGCACAACTAAATTTTGATGGAGTTGAACTGAATTTATACAGAATTGATGAATGAATTGGTCACGTGGTTATAATTAATGCTTTTGTTATATCTTAAAATAGAATTATAAGATATGAAAATAAGTAGATCTTATATTTATATATAATTCTATTTTAATAGTTTTTTATGTTAATCAATTCTTGAGATAATATATTTTTCCAGTCTTTTTGATTCAATAATTGGAGAAATTCTTGTATTCTTTTCTTTCATCATGACCCTGAAATCAAATATATATATATATATTAGTTTTAAAATTCAATAATCAAACTTACCTATAAGAGAGATGGATCCCATTTGATCTGGCTGATACAGGTTGTACAATTTACAGCTTATTTGTAGCAGAGAACTTGTAATTATAAAGTAATCTGACCTGACATAATGGAAATGTTGTATCATGTTTTGATTTATCCCTTTTACTACTTGTTTTGTCTCCTGTAACTCGTTGTTTCTTGTTATTGGTCAAAGGATGATAATGTTTGGGTGCTGACAAAGCAGCTAGAGTTGTAATAGACTCCAAGATATTCAAAGGAGAATATATAACAGTGATGATGCTATACCAGCAGTTGTCATTGTGGAACTACAAAAAAAAATAGAATATATATTTTAAAATCATGTAATTTATAATTCACTGAGAGAGAAAATGGATCTTTCTTTTTCTCTTTCATCATGATCCTGAAATCAAATAAATATGTTAGTATCAAAATTCAATAATCAAACTTACCTATAAGAAAGATGGATCTCATTTGATCCAGCTGATACAGATTGTACAACTTACAGCTTAGTTGTAGCAGAGAACTCGTGATTGTAAAGATCTCTGATCTGACATATTTTAATCTGGTGAGTATGCCTGTAGTTACTTACAACCATTGTGGAACTATAAAAAAGAATTAGAATATATATTTTATAACCATGTAGTTTATAATTCACTGAAAAAAAACAATGATAAAAATTCAAGAATTTAAATTTACCTTTTTACGTAGTGGATCCCATTTGTTCCATGCTAGTACAGGTTATATAATTTACAGCTTATTTGTAGCAGAGAACCCATGATTGTAAAATTTCTCTAACCTAATATGTGTCTTACTATGAAAAATATCTATTTAGTAGTACGTGAATTAGATTAACTCCATGATATGTACAAAGAACATAAACACATTTTCTTTGATTTTTTCAATATTTAATATATATTTTTGACACCTATTCTTTAACAACTGCTTATGAATATCTTATACATGAATTTTTAATTTTTATATTTCTCTTCAAGGCTTTTTATTCTTTCATATAATTTATTACAATTGTAAATCATATTGTTATTTACTCTTTTAAGCTCGTTCATTAGCACAAAATGATTATCTAAAAGAATTTTTATGCTTTTTTGTTCAATCGTTTCAATTGTGATTGGACTTGCTCCAAATGGCAAGTCTTGTTGCTGTTGTTGCTGTTGTTGCTGTTGTTGCTGTTGCTCTTGTTGCTGTTGTTGCTGTTGCTCTTGTTGCTGTTGTTGCTGTTGCTCTTGTTGCTGTTGTTGCTGTTGTTCTTGTTGCTGATGCTGGTATTGTTGTTGTAGTGGTAGTGATGGTAGTGGTGGTGTTACTGTTTCTTCTGTTGTTGCTAAAAATGGCATTGGTGTCGGAAACGTTAAAATATCATCTATAAAATTAGGGGCCTCTAAAAGTTCTTTTGCGGAATTATAAGTATTTGTTGGTTCTTCTTGTTGTCTACTACTATGTCTTTTTCTTCTCTTATCATGTTTTGATTTGTCTTTTCTATTTTTTTCTGAAATTCGTGGTTTTTTATTTTTGTTAAATGATGGGTGATTTAAATCTTTTGAAGCGATAGGTCGTTTAGGTGCTGTTGAAGAAGAAGCAGATTCAAGTAGAGGGCAATTTAACGTTCCTGTAGTTGTTGTTGTCATTATGGAACTACAAAGAAAAAATTAGAATGAATACTTTATATGATAAAATATACGTAATCTATAATAGACTAAGGAAATAAAGACTTGTTAATATTACCCTAAAATCAGAAAAAAAATATCAACATTATTAGTAGATTATTTTGAATTCAAATGAATAGTATAATTTTTTACATTAAAAAAAACATACCTGATGGAATGAGGTGATTGTAGGTATTCCATGCTGAGACAGGTTGTACAAAGTTACAGCTTTATTTGTAGCAGAGAACTCGTGATTGTAAAACGTTCTCTGACCTGACAGGATAATGTATTCTCACGTATTCACTTTCTCATATTTATAATAGTAATAAAGATGTTTTTTTCAATAACAACTCAGAGTATATATTTTTTAATTTTTTTTTATTTTTCTGTATCATATCATTATCATATTACCCCCCCCCTTCCTTATTCGCATTAAAATTTGTAAAATTATATGATAATATGTTCTCAGTTTAATCTTGTATTTGTGGTGCTACAAAAAAATCTATATGTCCTTCTGGTAACAAATAGTGTCTACATTTTATTACACCGTTTACATCAAACATCAGGTTAAGAGAATTACTGAATGTGTATTTAAGAATAATTTCAATTTTTCGAAAATGATATATAAAACAATGTTCTTGAAATTTACAAAAATATAGACCAGATTCTTTTTTATCTGTTAATGTAACATTACTAGAACCACTGAGATCATAACTCTCTAAGTTTAATATTTGATTATTTTCTTGTATCATAAAATTAAATTTAATTTCATCACCTAAGAGTGAATTAATTGCTTCACGAAATATTTTTACGTCAATTTCAGCTTCAATTAAACATGTAGCATTGTCAAGATGTAATTTTAAAGGATCTTCTTGAATATCTAATAATTTTATCGTATAAGATACGTGACCTCCTGAAAGATTCAATTCATCTCTCTTCATTAAGCAGACATTAATAGACTCTACAGAACTCAATTTAGAAAGATATATACAAAATGTTTCCATTTTAATCCCAAAAGTTATATCTTCTTCGTCTTTTTCTGTAGATTTACTACATGTAAAAACCTTAAACATGCTTCTTGGTATAACTATATCACAATAGCTAACATGATCATCAGTTATTCCAGATATGAAAAAACCCTTTTGGTTTACATGCATTGTACAAATGTTTAAGATTTTGGCTGCATTCATAATTTTGATAAATTCTTTGGCATTTTGGTATATAAAATTAAACATTGCCTTATTTTCACGAGCAAAAGACATATTTATTTAAAATAAAAAAAAAAATCTCAAATTCAGTATATAAATTCTAGTTACGTGATAAAAGGTTTTATCACTTAATAATAAGAGTGAAATGACTCTTAAAATTGACTCATACATTATAAATAACTTAAATTTAAAATTAATACTCAGATCAATTTAAGGCAAGAATCAAAAATTATTAGAGATTCCCAATAATGATTCATGTAGATATATTCCGTCCTTATCTCACTGTTTTCCAAAAAAAATGTTTTGTGTTGTTAATCATGTATTGTATATGGTAGATGAAAATTCTTTTTTTCAATGTCCTATTGCAAATTTATTGACCTGTACTTCAACTATCAAGAATCATCAAAGACTAGCAATCCTTTGGTCTAAAATATACGCTTTTAACGATAGCGTTATACCGAGTGTTTTTTGCGTATGTCCTGGGAAAAAAATCGCTTAATTATTTAAAAAGATCAATTGATTACATTTAATCCAGAAGAGAAAAAAATATTTTTTCCAAATAAGCTGCCGTATAAACTACATGGTATACAAATACGTTCTCATAAACATCATCTTTATCTACTTGGGAAAGATTTTATACATGGATGTATTCATTTATTTAAGATCTTTACAAAATGTAAATTCAAAATCAAACAGTGGGTCTTTGAAAGACAATTGAGTACAAAAATGGTTTTTGCAAATTACAACCATGACATGGGAAAAATCGTGGTCGATTCAGATTACTCAATGCGACTCTATTACACGAAAAATAAATATCATCGATTAACTAAAAATCAAACCATTTCTAAGGACTTTTTTCAATTGCTTCCCGATTGTAATACAGATAATGTGCCAGTGCAAATCTAAAATAAAAAACAAAACATTTTGAGAACAAATGTATGGACATATCGAAGTAAAACGTGGTGGTGGTGGTGGTGGTGGTGTTACTAATTTTTCAGTATTCATTGTATTCGTTGATACAAATGGTACTGGTGGAGGAAACAGAAACATATCTACTAAATTGGGCGCTTCTAATAAATCTGTTGTAGAATTGTATGTATTTATTGCTTCTTGTTGTTGAGTCTGTGATATGTGTTCCTGGCTGCTACTATGTCTTTTTCTTTTTTTTTTTTCGTGTTTTGATCTATCTTTTCTATTACTTTTGTCTGTAACTCGTTGTTTCTTGGTGAATGAAGGATGACTTAAGTCCTTCGAAGCGATGTCGTTTGGATGATGTTGAAGCAGCCAGAGCTGTAGTCTCCAAAGGAGAGCAGCTCAATAATGACAATTCTACTCCTGCAGTTGTCATTGTGTTACTATAAAGAAAGAATTTGAATGAATACTTTATTTGATAAAATATACGTATTTCGTAATGGACTAAAGAAATGAAAACTTTTTTTCCTCTAAGAATATCTCTAAATAAATTTGTAATACTAATGTTAAAAATATATTACCCTAAAGTCAGAAAAAAAACCATCAATATTGTTAACATATTATTTTGAATTCAAACGAATATTATAATTTCTTACATTAAAAAAAAAAACGTATCTGATGGAATGAGGTGATCGTAGGTGTTCCACGCTGAGACAGGTTGTACAAAGCTACAGCTTTATTTGTAGCAGAGAACTCGTGATTGTAAAGCGTTCTGACCTGACACGATGTTTTTTTTTTTAAAAAAAACGTAATTTTAAAGAAAGTTTATTCAATAAAGATTTATTGTTTAAAACTTTCAGATGTATTCTTTTCAAAATATATGCCCTTGATTAACTCTATAATACAAAAAATACACACGAATATGTTTCATTTTTAATGATTGTTTAATATACACATTTTTTTACGCCTCATATTTTAGACAAAAAAAATGTTTGAGATTAAAATGGATATATCTTTTGAAATTCACTTCCTTGACTTTATTGATGTATTTTAAACATAAATAAATTAAAACTTACAGCTTGTCATGTTAAACAATATAAAGTTATTAAATTTTTACTTTTTAAAAAAGTTTATACAATAATTGCCAGATTGTAAATTTAGAAAAGATACGTTGTCTTTCATATAAAAAAATATACATGTTTTATTTATATTTTATAACACAGATAAAAAATTATGGCGAAGCCATTGTGCCAAAACATTTAGTTTTACTATGGTCAATTCCGAAAAAATCCCTAATTTTATATATGATGGACACCCCATCCTTTCTAAATTTACAATCTGGCAATTATATGTCCTATCAGTTTTATTTAAAATTTTTTGTATCTCTTCTACTATTAGAGAATTCCCTTTAGTGTAAATAACACTTGGTACATACACGTCTCCTAGTTTTTTTTGAAAGGGCTTACAGGCCCTTTCAATAATATCATCTATAATATATGGAATAATTGTTTGAGGATGTCCTCTTTCAAATATATCAACAAAATTAGGGGCTTCTAAAAGCTCTGTCGTAGAATTGTATTTATTTAATATTGGTTCTTCTTGTTGTTGGGTCTGTGATTTTGTATGTTCTTGGCTATTGCCATGTCTTTTTCTTTTTTTATCATGTTTTGATCTATCTTTTTTTTTGTCTGTAACTCGTGGTTTCTTAAATGATGGATGATTTAAATCTTTTGTCGCGATGGGGGGGCGTTTAACTGTTGTTGAAGAAGAAGCAGCCAGAGTAGATTCTGAAGGAGAGCAATTTAACATTCCTGTAGTTGTTGTCATTGTGG
>JAPEIX020069210.1:0-11066 GCA_026122405.2 Zoanthus sansibaricus | reverse complement strand
GTAGTGGCGAATATAGACCCTACATGAAGCCCAACAACGTACTGCAATATGTCGACACCAGATCCAACCATCCGCCAACCGTCATAAAGAACATCCCAGAAGGGATAAACAAACGGCTGTCCGAAATCTCATCAAGCGAAGAGGTGTTCAAGAAAGCCGCTCCCTTGTACCAAAAGGCACTTGATGAGAGTGGGCACAGATACGAATTGCGATACCAGCCTGAAACAACGAGCGTAAGAAAGAAACCACGAAGACTAAAAATTATCTGGTATAACCCGCCATACGACCAAAATGTCAAAACTAACATCAGCAAAGAATTTCTAAAGATCATCAGAAAATGCTTCCCAGCCTCGCACAAACTGCACAAGATTTTCAATAAGAACACAATCAAGATATCTTATAGTTGTATGCCGAACGTAAGAGCAATTATCGAGGGTAATAACAAGAAAAAGCTAAAATCTGCAGATTCAATACCGGTTGAAAAGCAATGCAACTGTCAGAAAAATTCAGAATGCCCACTGGAAGGGAAATGTTTATCAAAAGACATTGTATATCAAGCCATTGTGAAATGCGGAGAAAATGAAGAAACTCACGTTGGACTTACAGCAACAGATTTTAAATCTAGGCTCGCAAACCATAAATCTTCTTTTAAAATAAAAGCAAAGCAGAATTCAACAGAATTAAGTAAATACATTTGGAATTTAAAGGAAAGAAATTTAAATTATACAATTAAATGGAAAATTTTAAGTCACGCTACACACTATAGTAATAGAACAAAGAGATGTAATTTATGTATCACGGAGAAGTATTTTATTATTTGTAAACCGAAGACCGCAACGTTAAACAAAAAGAACGAATTAATTAGTAAATGTCGACACAAAGACCATACTTTTGCATGAAAAATATTCAGCTTGTTAGAGTAAGAATCTGTGTTTTGGCAACGTCCGACGTTAAAAGCAAAATTTCAGAGTCTGCCAAGGACAAATTAGCCAGTTTCGAGGTCACGTTGAAAACCGTCTCGTAAAAAATGAAAAAAATCGAGTTGATTCAAATAAATGCGATATTTCTACATTGGATATAATGGTTGACTTTCACTGAAAAAATGAGGCCGATCGGTGATGGTCCGAAATTTGCCTTATCCGTTCTTACGCGGACAGCCTCTTAACATGTCCTGCACATGACGGGTTTCTAACGTGGTTTCTAAACCTTTTCACTGTAGCAGTTCATGATAGGTTGATGTTATATTTTTATAAACATATCTTAATGCGCGCTCATGTACTTTTTCTATTTTCTTTGTGTTTCTCGAACCGCAATGATGCCATACTGACTGCAATGATAAAAATGAGGCAAAACAAGTGAGAAATGCACAGGCGATTGAAATAATTTACGACCGATTTTCAACGCATGGAAACTACTCGATTCCTCAGTGTTTTATATATTTCCCAGTCCTCGGATGACCTTGTCTTGTAATGTTTTCGTTTCAGAACATTTCTTTTACACATTGCTTTCCTGATCTCAGGGGTAATAAACTTCGATTGCTCGGGGGCTGTCCTGATCTTTCTGGATTTAATTGGAGCGTGGTCATTCAAAATATCTATGTACATTTTTTCCCACTCCCAACTTTTTTCATTTATGTCATCGAAAACATAGGCCACGTCGAAAGGGACACAGTCAAAATCACGATTAAAGGCTTTTTCATCAAATTGCTTGAAGCACCTTCCCATTGTAAAAAGAGCTTTCGGCTTCATTACCTTTTTGTTCAAAACAGTGTAGACCAATTTGTGATCTCTTAAGCCGACCTCAATTGTCCCTGATTGTATTTTGAATACAGGAGCATTCGTGGCTATTATGTCTAAGCAGGATTCTTTAGTTTTACATATTCTAGTTGGTTCAGTTATAAGATTTACCATGTCGTAAATATCGCAGATGTCTAGCCATGTTCTACCTTCCTTTCCACCGTCTAGAGAATGCAGCGTGTCACAATTCAGGTCACCTAAGCACATCACAAGTCCAAAAGTGGATACATTTCATTAGAAAATGTGTTATTAGTAACCTCCGGTGGTTTGTACAGGCACATAATAAAGACATATTGCTGTCCCAGTTGAATGTCTATCAAGATCGCTTCCACCTCGGTGGATTTAACTCTGATGCGGTGGAAGGGAATTGATTTACGAATGTATACCAAAATTCCACCACCACCTTTCTTCCGATCTCAGCGAAACATGTTATAACCGTCTATTGCAAATTGTGAGTCAGGGAACGATTTATCCATTTTGGTTTCCTGTATGGTCAATATATCAAAGGCTTGTATCCATTCCATCACCTCACTAAACTTGTTACCCAAACTATTGATGTTAAAGCTTCGAATGACACAGTGTTTGGCTGACTGTTGGTTCAATATTTTCAAAACATCAGAGTTTTCGTTGTTATTCACATCCAGAGGACTACTAGCAATTGAATCAATCAAGGAAATTGAAGAATCAAAAAACGATTCCGTGAAAGGTGGTAAGCTACAGTCAGGCAAACCATGTATTAAAGGAGTTATGGATATCATTCAGAACGTCCCTTGACAGACCTGAGCATTTCGCATGGAAACAAGAAGTACAGTTACTGTACAAAATGGCCGCCTGGTTCCTTCGTACAGTCTTGTTACACGTAACACATAATTCCACCAGTTGTTTGTTTACAAACAGTAAATTTGACCTCAAAATGTTAACGGTTTCAATATTATCTTCATTTTAGCAACCTTTGAATTTATTTTGACTACTATGAAGCCAATTGAGAGAAAAGTGGCGATAGAGGATTAGCAACTCCACTCAAAATCATAAATTTACTTCTAAAATTTACATAATAGCAGTCTAACAAATTGTGGACTATCCTTTGTGCCAGTAAAATTATTTTCAAAAAATACGCAATTTTTATAAACGTGAATTCAAAAGATTGTGAAGAATATTTTTTATGCAAAAACTGAATTTGACTCCGATTCAATTCAGTTAGCAGTGTATTTTGTTGCTTTCACATGCACCAATGTGCAGAAATTCCCATTCAAGTCAGCCAGATAAATAAATTAAATAGGTGTAAACTCTCCAAGCATACATTCAAATGTGAAGCAAACTTTTATAGTAGAATTAGAAGAAACAAAACTAAAAAAGTTGACAAGAAAACTTACCCTTAAAGTTTGGTTTTTGTCTTGTGTGTCTTGATTGTAATTCATATATTTGTTGTCCTTGAGTAGCATCAGACGTTTGTAATTCAAGTGAGGCCTTTTAGTATGCTACAATAATTGAATTAAGTTTTCCAAGCTTTTGTGATCTGCGGCATCACCAGGGAATGAGGATGGAATCATTGAAGTAAAGCTTTTATCAGGCAAGGTATTATACTAGTTAATAGAAGTAAAGTTAACAATAGGACAATGGAACAATGGTATGCAAATGCAGTAGAAGTAATTATAACAAACTGTTTATGCTAAAATTAATAAAATAATAAAGAAATGAAAAATAAGAATGGTAAATAAAATGTTTTTGAGCTCGATGCACTCCTCACTAGAGTTAACTTCAGGCTTAACCTTTTTAATTTTTAGTGCTCTGAATCCTTCAATTTTTGTACACAAACAGTTTTACTTAATGAAATAGAAATTCAGTTACTGCTGAAAAACTTTTGTTTTTCATGTTTTAAGGTTTGGTGTACTGTTTCTGTGATATTCTAAAATAAAGATGCTCCTATCTGCTTTGTTTGTTAGGTAGCCAAATTGAGTTTGGGACAAAGGGTCACGAGAGGTCATTTACTTTGAAATTCAAAGAGTTAACTGGGTCGTTGGTTTGCCGATAATAGGTTTAAGCACCAACAATGAGTACAAGTTTTGGCTTTTGCTCGTAGTTGTACTCGTTGTTGCAAATTATTAGTTAAGCACTCATATGTACCGCAACGAGTACAAATTTAATAAATATTATGGTTTGAAGCTTTTCTTTTCCCATTTTCTTTTTTGACTTCTTTCTCACATTCTTGCATTCGCTCTTTGACATCCTCACAGAGCTGTTCATACTCTCCATAGTCAGCTTCAATCCCGCTTGCTTTCAGCTCCCCCTTTTTTTTCTCAAACTCTTGCATTATTTTGCCAAATCTTTCTCTGCATGACCTTTGAGAGTAACATCAAACTGTGTCTCCTTGTTGGAATTTGAAAGTTTGGCAATTCTTGTCCATGTTTGACCTCTTTCCGGGCTCGATATTCGGTGTTTGTAAGGTTCGAGGTTCAAAACCTCTTGAAGCAGTAAAATTTGATGCTTGCGTTTCCAGACAGGAGTTTCTTCTTTGGCCTAAAATGACAAGTAAAACATGCATTTTAAGCTAATTGGTTTGTGAAAAATTTCGATTCAGTGATTGAAAATTCGATTAAAATTCATTGGCTTATGTTGCTCTTTCATTCATGGTTTCTGCAAAGAAACAAAAAAATCATTTCAAAGTGTGAAGACGAAAAGAAACATCATTTACAAAAATTGTTTGTGGTCAGCAAATTCCAAGTTGATAAAAATCTTCTGGAAAATATTTTGTGCCTAAGTTCTTACAGCAATGTGTATATCTTCAAGTTTCTTACCTTGAAACAGTGTCTTTTGATATGTCCACAGAAACTCGTTGTGGCACAACGACTTTTCATTCAAAACTCGTCGTACTATAGCTTCATGAATACAAAATTCGCACGTGGCCTGCATGCAACACATGCACATAATAATATTCATCCAAAACTCGTACTCGTAGTCCATCTTGTTGTCGGTACTTAAACTCTCTAATGTCCAAATTTTATTTACACATTTTTGGTGATCCCTTGACATGCTAGTAGATGTTTGCATACGGATGAGTTGATGTTTAAATGTTCCTTTACAAGGTCTTGTGTATGTTGAATTGTGCAGCCGACCTAGAATCATTTGCATCGATTGCATGTGATTTTATAGATGTTTCTGCGTAAGCAAAACTGCATTTCTGCAACGGGGCAGTTGGTGTGCTTACATTCTGGTTCGTCTTTTTTGGTGGATAGCGCATTTCTTAAGCTTTGTGGGTCACTTGGACATTGGTGTTTTCTTTTCTGAAGACTTTAGAGATCTTTCTGTCCAGTCCATTGGAGATAAACAGGATTTTGAAGTATAGCCATTTTTTATTAAAGTTTTATTGTTGTGTTAGGAGTCGGTGTCAGTGGGGTTGTTTGGTTTCAAGTATAACGTTTTCAGGATAGCCATTGGTGAGTAAGACATTGTCGAAAGCATGCTCATGTTTCTCAATGACGTCTATTGTATGCGTTGTTGCTCGTTGTGGATAAAATTGATTTTTGAGTAGCGCTGAGGTGTGGTGGGCGAAGAGTGTTTTTTTTTGGCAGGGTTCTTGTAGAAATTTAATGAACTCTAATCTTTCTATTTATTTATTTATTTATTTATTTTTATTATTTTTTCATTTATTTATTATTATAGTTTATTACTTTTAGCATAAACCGTTTGTTATAATTATTTCTACCACATTACATACCATTGTTCCATTGTCCTAATGTTTACTGTACCTCTGTTGTTTAGCATAATACCTCACCTGATAAACGTTTACTGAAACGATTCCACCGTCACCCCCTGATGATGCCATAGATCGGCAAAAGCTTGGAAATCTAAACTAAGTTATTGTAGTACACTAAAAGGCCTCACTTGGTTGCCCACAAGTGTCACTTCTAATTCTTAAACTCATTTCAAATTCCAAAGCCTCACTCCAAATTTCAAAGCCTCGCTCTAAATTCCAAAGCCTCACTCTAAATTCCAGAGCCTCACTCCAAATTCCAAAGCCTCACTCCAAATTCCAAAGCCTCACTCTAAATTCCAAAGCCTCATTCTAAATTCCAAAGCCTCACTCTAAATTCCAAAGCCTCACTCTAAATTCCAGAGCCTCACTCTAAATTCCAAAGGCTCACTCTAAATTCCAAAGCCTCACTCTAAATTCCAGAGCATCACTCTAAATTCCAAAGGCTCACTCTAAATTCCAAAGCCTCACTCTAAATTCCAAAGCCTCACTCCAAATTCCAAAGCCTCACTCTAAATTCCAAAACCTCACTCCAAATTCCAAAGCCTGACTCTAAATTCCAAAGCCTCACTCCAAATTTGAAAATCTCACTCCGAATTCGAAAAGCTTACTCCAAATTTGAAAAGCTCAATCCAAATTCGAAAAACTTACTCCGAATTCGAAAAGCTAACTCCGAATTTGAAGAGCTCACTCCGAATTTTAAAAGCTCACTCTGAACTTGAAAACCTCAATCCGAATTTAAAAGTCTCTCTCCAAAGTTAAAAGTCTGGTAATCGTGAAGAACAGCTCACCTCAACTGACTGTCGGCTAACAGATAACCAACAGTTTACCGACAGTTACTAACAGGTTACCAACAGTTTACCAACAGGTTACCGACAGTCTGCTAGATAAAGAAAATAAGGGATATACTGACCAGATGATTAAATCACAAGGAGTGGAAATCATAAACATAAAACATAACTCACTAAAGATCGCTCCAAAAGGAGCGGTTTATTATAAATAAACTATAAATTCTAAAACCTCAGTTTAGATTCAGTTGATTGAACTGAATTTTGTTTGGCAATCTTTTTGCCCGCCAAAATTTGCAGATTGTTTTGCTCACACAGTGCAACAAAATAAATGGTGAAAACACTGACAGTTTCATTCACTGACAGTGTTCAGTTTCCATTACATTGATGTCCAACCAAATTACTTGTGAATGGAAAGTTGAGTTTTGATGATCTACGCAATTAAAGAAAGTTATTGAATAAGTACAGTTTTGATCGCAGCACTTGAAAATAAAATGATAAATTTGTGTTTGTTCCACATGTTTAGTTTGTTCAGCACTCACACACTTCTGTTAGGGTTTTGTATTGGAAACATTGTAGTTATTTTGAGAGGAACTTTAAAGTGCTTTGAATGTTAAAGATAATAGCTCTCTTTAAATCCGTATATACATGCAAGGCAATTGATAGATGTTTTTAATAAAACTCAATGAAAAACTCGAGGAAACCAGCATATTTTGAAACTCGAGGAGAAGTACTTGAATTTTGTCTTTACTTAAAGAAAAACAGTTAGTAGAATAGCATTAATTAGAAAGATTGAAATGTGATAGTGAATAGATACAATAATTCACACTAGTTACAGTATCAAGACTGTACAATACATGTTTTGATCACCACTAATCTATACTATTAAACTGGAGGTGTTGTTTCAAGCTCCTCCAATGAAAAGTTATCAAAAATTAATGTCATTCCTTTAAATTGCTAACAATGATAATCATAAAATGTTGTACCATTTTTCACTGTGCACCAAAATATGTTATTAATTTACTTATACCATGCATGGGAGACAAATGTTTCTTAAATTTCAACTCGAAATTTCTTTCGTAATTTGTAATTTCACAAAATTGCCATGGCAACTATTTCAAAATGGTATCCGAATTTTAATAATTTAGCAAGGAAAAAGTCATTTTGTTCAAAACTACAACAGAAAACCCAAACGTAAATGCAGGACAATTTATCGATATTCATTTGAAACTTTAAATGTCATTAATGGATGCTGCGTAGGTGTTTCTACAGAAAGAGTTTTAAATATAGATAAGTTAGACTGCGTAGTGGAAATGATTTTTTTACTGACGTTTCGGACTGGGGTCCTTCGTCGGAGTGAATGGATGAAAAATAGATAAAGAGGTGGTTATATAGTAAAGCAAATCAAGATGACACTATGAGATGAGTATGCAAAAAAACTGAATAGGAAATAAAAGGATAGAGATGTGTGAAGAGAACAACAAAAAATGTTTTCCGGGACGACAGATGATTAACAGAAAGAGAAGCATTCATTTATCCTCTGGGGATTGAAAGTACCCAAAGCATGAATTAGTCGCATTTCTTTAGTCTCAAGTTTTCAAGTTTTTTATTCATTAGTACTCGTCTTAAATACATGTAAAATATTCAATTACAGGTGAGAACAAATAATATACAATATACATAATATGTAAATATATAAACACAGAGTCAATTAGAAATTATTCAAATCGTTACCACCGAATGCAACAAAATTAAAAATAGAATGACTAGAAGAATTAAAATGGCGAGAGACAGGTTTTGCTACTGTAGATCGTTCTTTTGTATGTAATGAAGATGATCTCTGATACGATCACCTAAAGGGTGGTCAGTTTCCCCGATGAAACTATTGAGCTTTTTGTAGTTGTTGGTTGAAGTTTGATCTCAATCAAAACTTTTAGCATACTTGCACTGGCAGCTTTGTTCGTTCATCCATTCATTAAAAGCGGGTTTTTTCGTGCGCAGAGTTTCGACAGCTCGCACAGTTTTGCAATATTTTATGAGCAAATGCAAGGCTAATGAAATTACAATAAAAGACAAGTTCATTTAAATCGTAAGCTATGATTTCTCTTCCATGGTATTAGAATGTGATCAAATGTAAACTCATGAAATTAGGAAGTTTTTTCCTAATTTCACTTGCTTGTTATTTAAACTATTTCCTAATTTCACTCGTCACCATTCATTTACACATCTTACTGTACGCTGTATATTGGGTGAGATAGTTGTTTAAGCCAAACCTTTAGTGTAAAAGATTGACTCTATGGACAAATGTACTTACAGAAAACTAAAGGAATTAACCTCAAGTTGGGATAACCAACAGCAAACCCAAATCAGGTTAGTTTTTAGTTGAAGTGAAGTAATTTTATGTGTTTGCTGTAGGATATGTTTCTGAGCACATAGCAGTTTCTTTTGTTGATTGACCTACTGAAGAGTCTAGTGCAGAACAATGTAAGTTACTCTTGATGAAAACTTAAAACCGAAAAACCCTGGGAAATCTTAGAAACTGACCTGAAATCACTTGCACAAGTATCTCCGATTTGGAGAGAGAGATTAATCATTTTTTTTGACTGATTTACTTTCACTTTATTTTGATCTTAGCTACTGGTAGGGTAAGGATCTGAAATTGTGACTTTTAAAAAATTATAGCTTTTTATGGCAATTTTTCATTTATGGTATTAGTACATTTCCTGTAAAGACATTTTTCACAAAGTGTCATATCAGGCATTTTTATTTGGGCCATTTTTTACCTATTATATTGCTATATTAAACCTTTGGTGATCGGAAATTCCATTTAAATTAAGAAATAATTGAGTAAACTGTGTTAGGGAAATTTTTGGAACCATAAAAGTACTACACCTGTGTAGCAGTTTTGATATCCCGAACATTCTAAAACAACAATTTTTCCTGCTTAACACAAACTTTCGCTGGCATCTATGTTTGCTATTCCTAATTTACTGTTGTGTTATTACAGAAACTTATTTGACGAAAATGCTCAATTACAACGTTATAAAGAGCAGGCAGAAGAAAAGCTTAAAACTCGGAAAGAAGAATTTGATGTGCAGCAAGAGGTAAGATAATTTATTTATTGGTGAGAAATCTACTTCGATAGTTACAGTAATGTTGATATTTCCAATATCTGTGCAAAACAACTGATGATGCTGAAACTCAACAACCTCAGTTCAGTTTTCTGATAGAAATAACTGCCCCACGCCCACGACCCAGAATCGATTGTCTTGGGCTCCGCATGTGGGCTGAGATTTGTCGATCACAATCTGACTCCAGATTTCCTTCTTCTGCAAAATTCTACTTTCACGTCAAGATCTGAGCAGTCGAGGGATTAAACATTAGCCTCTGGCTAGAAAGAATAGGTAACCACTTCCTTCCCATTTCGTTAAATAAAGTATTTATTTATTTGAGAGTCCCTTAAGCACAATCTGAAGCAATTTGAGTGATAAAACATTGCAATAATTTGTTCCTTTAAACAAATTATAAAAACTTTGTGCAATGCAAAAACTTAATAAATTTGAAGATTTTTTGAAACCTCGTTAACTTGTATCACAACGACATAAGTTACGGTTAAAAATTTAAAAAAATACAAAATGTTTTCTAGGTAAAAAAATTTAATAATTATAAGCATTCGACGGTTCTACCACAACCCTCATCAGATAAAAATGAAATAAAATAAGTCGCTGATATAAATATAAATTGAGGTGAGATAAAGATTATAAATACAGCTCACAAATGAATGCAAAAAGAATGTTTTGTTTTCTTTACCTCAAAGAACTTTCCACAGAAATCAACGTGATTCCGCCACATGACTCCAATTTACCAAGCCCAAAGTTGGAAAGTTATCAGAACAATAAACCTCACAAATGGACAGGGAAAGAATGTTTTGATTTCCTTTTTTAATACCTCTCCACATAAAGAAAACACGACACACCATACTACTCCAATTTGCCAAGGAACCATGCCGCTTAACGTTACATAATCTTTAGCGCACTCTCCCTGGCTGCAGTTTTGATGCAGTTCTTAGCGCACCTCTGACTGGCTAAATGATCCTTACCTTACATCTCTGAATACTATCCTCATATGGCTCTATAATGCTGCTGCGTCACCAGCCTCGTGTCCTCGCTCGGCTGGCTCGTTGGCAATTACTTATATAGGTGATCTCCAAATACACCTAAAATCCTCACTTCAAAACTTTGAGCTTGGAAGCTTAAAGGGGATATGTTACAGTATGACAATTTTATTGTTTTGGCCTAATTTTTTGCTAGATTTACTTTAGTTAGTGGTTTTGCTTATGCACAAAATGTGCCTGATAAACTGTGAATATCTATTTTGAGAAATAGGATCAAAACTTGGAAAAGTTGGCTCAACATTTTCAAGTTTGAATCTATTTCCCTCCTTGCCATCCATAGCAACAAATTATAGCTAAATCCTTTATGTGCCTAGTGGCCAATGGAGCCAGCGCTTATCTCCGGTTTCTGTAGTGTTAAGTGGATGAGAGTCTTTAACTCCCCCTGAACAGGACACTAATCCATCGCAGGTTAGCTCCCAGCAGTTGCTGGTACTCATTTACCTACCGCGGAAGGATGGAAAGCTGAGTTGGCTTAGGTGGAAAAGAAAGTCACACAAATATTCGAATCTCGGCAAACTGTAGGGATCGAACTGGGGACCTTGTGGTTGGAAAGCAGA
>JAPEIX020069120.1:0-11067 GCA_026122405.2 Zoanthus sansibaricus | reverse complement strand
TATCTTCTTATCTTTTAACTTTGTGAGATTTGACCTAAATAAATTATGTATTGTTCCTACCAAATGCCTTGTAAGTAATCAGCCGAGCATAACAAATCCTTCTCGCGATAGAAGAGTGCCAATGTTTTTTTTGAAGAAACAAAAATGAAAATGCTATGCGATTCAAGTAAAATTCATTGCCATACTCGGGTATTCCACGTTAAATTTCACTCGAAAAATTTATATCGCACTCACCGCTTGGCGGTTCGTGCAATATGATTTTCTCGTGAAATTTAACTTGGAACGTCAAGCAATGAATTTTACTAAATTAACTATTATTGCTGATGTTCATACTTTCTACTTCAATGAAATTAGAATGTATGCAACATTCTAAAAGTTCGTCTCCTGGTCCAGGGACTAATTGGAGCCGGGCCTTATCTCCGGTTCGTTAATTAAGCGGACACCCCGGACAGGATACTAATTCATCGCAGTTTATCTCTTAGGAGATAATGCACTCATTTATCGGCCTAGGAAGGACGAAACTTCAAGTTAGCTTTGGCGGGAAAGTATAAAACAGTATTCCCCATTACTTTCCAATGTTTAGTTCTAGTCTGTCAAGGGTCAACAAACTATAAAATTGTATAGATATTTTAAATCCCGAACACAAAAGACCTAATCCGCATTATAGTTCAACATACAGTCATGCAGTTTAAAAATCAGTCAAACCTAACATGTTTGATGAAAGAGTTCTTAACTTGTTCTTTAGGCTTTTCAGGTAAAATCTAGCTTGAAAGGATCTCCAACGTGTGCAGGGTTTGAACCACATGAAGAGCTGTTTGCACATGGGTTCAATATCTTCAGGGGTCCTATACCCTGTCGTAAACAGAGCACATAATATTGTTCCACTTCAGAGTACTCAAATGTACGAGGCCGTGTTATGAAGCAGAGACAGATTCGATACAACACGAGTTTAAACTGCAAAATGGCTCACCGCAGCTCTGTCAGTGTGAAACATAATGACTCCGTGATGAGAAGAAAGTCAGTCGGCCATAATGCCAACATCTTTAAAAGATATTCAGGGTTAGTTTTGTTTTGATCAGTGATTTTGCCCGTGCTTGTTGATAAATATTCATTACATCATCTCTTAGTTGTGGCTGTATGCGTATCGGGAAGGTTATAGATAAGATAAAGAACAAATTCATTTGTTTGGTAATAGTTGTGGACAGACAACCAGCTGACCCTGAATATCTAAGTCCTGGTCAGTTTTTCTTTGTTCATTGTTATTCTTTCACTTTTTTAGCAACTTTAACACCTACAGCGTACATCTTTAAAACGAACAGACACTATAGTTAGCTAAGTGCTCGGTACACGCAGCGTTTTAGGGAAAACGAATTTGTCTCGAATTATGCCGTTTGCTCAAAGTGTTTATCCATTAAACAAGGTCGCTAGGGCTAAATTATAATTCAGTTTGTGAGAGATGGATGTATATTGCTTCAGAAAAATTTCCTAACAACATTTTAAATTCACAAATAATTTCATTGTTTCACCTTTTTGTGAAGATTGAGAAGATGCTTTATTGGGAATAGCACAGGTAGAGTAATTAAGTTTATGTTTCTGTTGGCTTTGTATTGAAATGTGCTGTGTTGTACTTTACCATTTGTTCGTGACAAACAATTATTGCGATTTTGCTAGTATGTTTGTATTTGTTTCAGTTCTCTATAATCTTCGTATGATTGTGCTATCTAAAACATTCAAACGTCTGCTTTTTCATAGGAAACTGAATCAAGCAATCTTTTAGTAAGATTTACAGTACGTTGTCGTGAGACTATAAAAAAGTATAAGAAACTGATTCGTCCACGGCTAGTGAAAAACTGATCAGTTTTACACTAAAAATTATTTCAGACAACTTGTTACTACTGAGTAGATGGCTCTTGATTGAATATGATTTATATGAACTGTCGAACGCAGCTGCATTCCTTGTGTTTGTACGTAGAAACGCGGTACGATACGTGGCATAATTTTACTTTCACTAGTAAAGACCTAGGCTAACATCCAATTACATCACGTCCGCGAGTTTTCAAAAACGTTTTCTAGACTAAAAATTTAGTTCTTTCGTTTTGTTTCCGTTTTAATCTGTTGAGTATAATGCTCAATCATTGTCCTGTCCGTGAAAAATGGTAGAAACTGTAATGCAATAACTGAAACGACTGATAAATATGAAATAGTATTAGTGTACTAAGAAAATGAAACGTTGTTAACAACAAGTTATAGAGAACGGGAAGGAATAAATTAGGCCCTAATATTCGTCAGTTAAAAGTAAAGAAATATGAACAACATATCGAGCTTAGGGACAGGACAACACATTGAGCTTGTATGTTCCGCTAGGTAATACTTGTGTTTCTTATAGCAACTCAGGCTGTCTTTAACTGTATAAAGTATATTTATGATGTTTAGAAATTCTGGCATTTATTTTGTCAGTGAATGGAAACCACAATGACGTTAACTGTTTGAAGTTACTCATGATATCAATACAGGAAGGAACTGGAGGTCCTATTTTAAAAATCAGTTCATTTTGCAATCGTACGGTTAACTTAATCCTAAAATCAAATGTCAGACGAGAGAAGAAAGAGCTTCAACACTTGTAATTTATACTACAAAAAATGGATATAGGCATTCAAGAATGGTTCAGGCAAGGACAATTGAAAAATGACAACGTCCGGACGTCGTTTACAGACCGACTTCGTCTTTGCATTTGCCTCGATGTATGGAACGTCACTTAACTAAACTTTCAAAAATTTATCCTTACCAAGCATGTATTGTACTGAATGGAGTTTTTGAAACAGTTCGATCAATCATTCTTTATTGAAGTCAGCGACTTTTAACTTTTAAAACGCAATTAAAATTTCAAAAAATTATTTTCTGTTCTTGATCTTTTGAATTGCTTTACAGTTTTCACTTAATATAATATTCTTTGTCGTGTATTTTTTTTTGAAAGACAAAGACCTGCAGTACCAATTACGGTTTACACAACAGTTCCTTTTGTCTGATTGGTTCTTAATCGCTTGTTTAGTAAGACGTATAACAGTAATTAAAGAACTCGTTAGCAGTTTTTAATTCAGAATCACTAATATTAATATCGTTGTTTTGGAGTTTAGGAAAGCATCGAAACGACATCAAACATCCATTGGAAACAAACGATTCAACATACCGAGCATCAGGTAACACTTAGTAAACTACAAACTGTTTGCAATTGGCTCCAGTAACTCGAAAATCTTTTCTGAGCGAAATCTTGTTTTTATTATGGAATCTGATTTGCCTTTTTGTTCTGGATTGCAATAATTCACCTAAGTTTATAGCCAACACATTTCAAACTAAGCTCTTTTGTTTTTCTAAAGTGCGAAAGCTCAAAAATAGCACAGTTCAGTTAAGAATCCCCGTGCAGATTTCTGCCTTTTAAAAAAAAGAGCGTAGTAAAAAACATTTTGTAAGCATAAGCTTGACAATAACTAACTTTGTTTTACATAATCTTCGAAATTTGTGGCAAAATAGCTAGTCTATCATGTTGGATTCTAAAAACGCTTAAGTGTTTTACAAATAGTTTTTCGTATAAAGAGCAATGAACCTTCCTGAACCGCATTACTCTGAGGATATTTGTCATGGAAAAAAACATACCGTTAGATGGTCGTATAGTTGTTTAAGGCAGAACTGTCAAAGACCATCAAATACTCTTAACTATAAAAGTCATTAACTTGTGAATGTACTTCAAGGTTACGACTGGCAGTGTCTATGATGAGTAAATGTTTAGATTAAAAGCAGCCGATGTACTCTTGTCGACCTACAACAACGATTTAATACAGCTGTCTTTCTATACTCGACGTTACTTACTTATTAACTTACTAACTTACTTACCTACTTACTTACTTACTTACTTACTTACTTATTTACGTTCGTGGCTCCAGATTGAAGCACGGGCCATTGACACATGGTCTCCATCGTCCTCTGTGCTTTGCTAATTCTTCTAGGTCCCTCCACTTATATCCAAGTGCATTCATCTCTTTCTCAGTGTCTCTTCTCCAGGTGTTTCTAGCGCGACCTCTCTTCCTTTTGCCTTGCGGGTTCCAACGCAGCGGTTGTCTGGTTATACTGTTTGCCAGCCTTCTCAGTGTATGACCTAACCATGTCTACTTCCGCTTCCTTACTTGTTTCTTGATAGGCACTTCATTGGCTCTTTTCCATAGCTCTTCATTGGTTACCCGTTGTCGGTCCAGTGTAACGGCTTAAGAAACTCGACGTTGCAGAATATTAATTAGTATAGATAGTAAAGTAATTAGTTTTCAGACACGGATATAAGACAAAGGTAGCTGATTCCAGCAGGACGGTGAAAAATACATTATCTCTACTAATCTTCATAATTGAATTTCAAAAATTAATGAACTCTGAATTTTCACTGTACAACTTTTTCCTCGTTAAACTTGAAGATCAACATAATTTAATTATACGTTTTTCAGTAGTCATTTTGATCAGTTAAATTTGCTCATAAAATTAAACTGGTCGGGTTCTGTAAGAACATGGTTTACTGATTTTGTTTTATTTGAAATTCAATCATCTTTCTTTGTGCGAGGCCCTACTTAGCAGTAACACCGACTTATGTCCCGTTCATGCGAATGTATAAAAACGTCACGTTACTGTTACTTAAAATGTTTGGATATGGGAAACTTTTAGCTTTTAAAATTTCTAGGGGTAGCGAATGGTCCCTTAAAAATGAAAGTGTCGGAGAAATACAGCTAGTTCTCGAAATCTCGTTTTTTATATCATGTCTTGAAGTCTCGTATTTTTCATTTTTTATTTTTCTGTCTCGTAGTATCGGATTTTTCTTACAAAATGGCTCGCATTTTAGTCATTTCCGGTAAAGGGCTTAGTAAAACTCAAAATCTTGGTTTTGCTTAAAATTCTCTTGTTGTCTCGGCATCGTGGTTTGTTAACGAATTTATGTTACTGATTAGTTCCCTGTTACTTTACAATATATTGTACACTTTGTCTTTTAGTTCCACAATGTGATGTTTCACTTAGCTATATATAGCTGCCTACGGAGAAAATCACACTGAATCGTATTGTAGTTTCGGTCGGTCTCGGCTGGTCTCGGACAGTCTCGGATTTACCATTCGCTACCCCTATTATTTAAAAGATTTCAATGAGGATCAGTCTTTTTTCTTTTTTTGCTTTTATTTTCTCAGAAGAAGATATTTTGGGTTCCCTCAATTATAACTCAGATTTATCTAAGGAATTTAGTATTTCTATAACAAACTTATTTGCTCACTTTGTTATTAATGCAAAACAAAAGACGAAACGAGACTTCAGTTCCTGAAGCAAATGTAAAGATCTAAGTAATCTTTTGCTCGTTGTTGGTAATTTAGTGTACTCGGCAAGTTCTTGTTTTTCTTCTCAGTTGTTTGCAAATTTCGTTTGGTGATAATTTGCATTCCAAAAGCTGAGTTTGCTGTTATCAACCGAATTTGTGCAGCAGACAATTATTTAAAAACCTCGAATAATAAAACAAAACTGAGTATAGCATTTATGACGTTGATAATGTCAAGAGTTTTGTGTTCATGAAATCGAGATATTGTGTAATGTTCTTTTTTTGAGATTGTTCTGCTTGCAGAAAGACCGGGTACAAAATGCCGGCACATGTAGCCAATACCTTATATATTGAGACCGAAGGTCTTCTTAGATTCGAAATGCTGTTTCTTTTAAAACATGCTTTGGTCATGTGAATTTCTCAGTACAGGATTGGTTTTTTGTTAATCTGTAGTCGTGCTGGTTCACTTTTTTATAAACAACAAGTAAAATTTTCTTCAGGTTTAATGTTCTTATTTATTTCAGCACTGATTTTGGCCCAAGATATTCTTATCTTTTGGAAATTATTGGCATTAAAAATGTGAGTGTAATGATAGATAGATCAACGCTAACGTTATGTGTTTATTCTTTATAGCGCAATGTCTACCTCCTGGTTTTTCCATCAGGACCAGTCTTCCAGAGATGGAGAGTACATAACAATACTTAATCCGTTTGAAGGCGTTCTTTTACGTGTAAAAAAAACTTCGGCACAATTGTTGCAAAGCATTTCAGCCCTTCGTTTTCGAGTTCACAATAAAGCCGAATGCGAACCAGTTTTGGAAGGCGAAGAACGAAGATTTGGTAATATTATTCAGATTTATCCCAGGGAATTCACATTTTCTTCTGCCGCCTTTTTGAAAGTCACGTTCCCAAGTTGCGTGAAATCACCTGAGTGTGGTCAGCTTGTTTGTATGTACAGCCGTAATCCTAAAAATGAAGATTCTAGCTTGCGTTGGAAACCGATCGACTCGGAGTGTTTCCGAGTAAACGATGGGAGAACGTGTGGTGTGATGTTATGTAGACATACTGGACTATATTGCTTTAAAGTAACGCATTACCCTGAAGTTACCAAATTAATCAATCCTGCTACTTCTTGCCTTCTTCGCTTAAAGGAACGCAGTGGAGTCGAGTTGAGCCTGCCACAAGGTTGTGCCCCACGAGAAATAAGTGTTACGCTTAAAGTTATTTATCTTGAAGACTTGTACAAAGTTCCGTGTGATAGCCCAGTGTCACCTATTATTCGACTCGTTCCTTCACTTCAAGAGAAAAGAGACAACGGAGATGTTGGAACTTTGGATGTTTGCGTGAGTCCTATTGTTCTCGTTATCCCTCTCAAATATACATTTTCCAAGCCACTGAAGTTGACTTTGCCGTTACTAGGCGGAGAATTTGAGAGTTTTTTCCTGAACGAAAACGCAAGGTTTGTTGCTCTTCGGAGTCCGTCTTTTAATGAGGACCAAACAATGTGGAAACATCACTTTAGTACCCCGGAGGTGAGGTGTGATTAGATTATTGGAAATGAAAGCAATCAGTTGGTTGTATAGCTATCTAATTTCGCCGTTGTTAAAAGGTATTAGTATAAACTTACTAACGATCTAGCACGCGTCCTGCATTCTGATTGGCTACTCTACTAGAGGTCTATTTGTGATAGCTAACTACAGCAGAGAAAAGATGGCGGATCAAAATAGTATTGAGCCCCGTTTTGCTATAATATCAGAGGATTTCATCGATAATTTAATTTGTAAGAGATATACACGCGGAGACAAAGAACTCGGAAAAATTATTAGTCCCCATCTGGATCTCAGATTTTTCTGAGTTCTTTGTGTCCGCCTGTATATATCTTATTTATTATAATGATCGTCCTCTTCGTATAATTTAATTTGTACATCCTTTTTTGACCGACTAGTAGGTTTATCCATTCATCCTCGAGGTTTAATTGTTAATTAATCTATTCCTTTACCTATCATCAGCCCTACACACTTAGTGCTGCTCTTTTCTTTTTCTGTTTGACATTCGACTAACCGCCGCCTGGTTAGCCTAATTGGTAAGGTGCCAGTCTTTCGTACGAGAGGCTCGGGTTCGATTCCCGGCCGGATCAACACTCAGGGTCTTAAATTAATTGAGGAGAAAGTGCTGCCTTTGCCCTAACATCTGTAAACGGTTAGACTTTCGCGTCATCTCGGATAAGGACGTTAAACCGTAGGTCCTCGGAGACTTCTGTGTTTATATGTGTATGTCTGTCATGTGAAAAGTCTCCGTCCACTTTTGAGTGATAAAGATGGTGTCCCCAATTTGTAGGCCTTTGGCTAGCTAAATATACTTGACACGTAAATAAAGTTATTATTATTCTATACCATTACATGTTATACTATACTATTCATTGTTATTCTATACCCTTTCATGTTATACTATACCATTTCATGTTATACCATACCATTCCATATTATTCTATACCATTTCATGTTATACTATACCATTCCATATTATTCTACCATTTCATGTTATACTATACCATTTCATGTCATAATGTACTATTCCATGTCACACTATACCATACTTATGCCATACTATGCCATTCAATATCATACCACTCCATTCCATGTCACACAATAGCATTTTTATGTCATACTATGCCATCCATGTCATAGCACACCATTCCATGTCATAATCACAACAAAATCATCTGACATCTTCCGCTTTTGTCTTTTGAGTAGTAATTGTTATAGTTCATGCATGTAATATTTTCAAATGACATATCCATACCAATAGCAGTAGATTTAGTAACAGTAACACTATAACTATAAAGGGCATCGTACCTCTTTGTATATATCTTGGATAATCACAGAGCAACATGCCATTAATCTATTCTTGTTTAGGTGTCATACTCAGCGAATATAGGCAAAGTTGGTTCTTTCCTAATAACTCGTGGTGGATTATACAAGCTCGCCCGCCGTATTTCAGCCAGCCAAAGACATTTTATCGAACAAATTTCGAGTTCTGTATCCCGGGAGGTGTGTCATTTTGTAACTTCCAGCAATTTTGTCCCAATAGAACTTCGGGTGATGATGACGGAAATTGCAGAACCAGGAAAACAGTTCGTCCTCACAGTAGCATTGTTTGACTCTAAACAAACTTATAAGCCGGATGTTTCTCTGGTCTCTGAATTGTGCTCTCAATCAATCATGTTACCTCTGGGGAAAGTCCGCGTGTCAGTTTCTGGAAAGTTTCAACCCGACCTTGATGCCGCTGACCACAAAGATGATAAAAGTGTTATGTTTACAGGAATAACAAAGTTTGTGGATTTTAACTTAAAGCTGAAACTGAGTGATCCAAGTAAGATGCCAGATGTTATGGGGAAAGTGACAATTCAAGGAGAAAAGAATGTACAATATTGTGTAGTTTTGAAGAAACCATCGTCGGTAAGGAGCTCTATATATAAATTGGATGTTATGAACGGAAGTTGGTCCACGACCATGACGCGATTATAGCTATGACAATGACTGTGACCGTGATCACTACTATCAGCGGGATCGCACGACTAGGAACACAAAAATGACGATTACGACCATTACAACGACCATGACTATGACTATGATCGTAACCATGACCACACAACCACGCCCTCGACCATAAGTATGACCCTGTCCATGACCACACAACCACGCCCTCGACCATAAGTATGACCCTGTCCATGACCACACAACCACGCCCACGTACACAACAAAAGCCACGCCACCACGATCGTCATGAATACTGCAAACACAACTACTTCAAGAGTAAGAGCAAAACAGTAACTTAAACCACGATTATGACGAGAATCAATACCAATCATTTGCGGTTTTCAATAATAGTTATATATTAATATAGTTTCAATGATACATTTTGAAGGTTTTGCTCAAAGATTTTATGAGTTTATTTTATTAAAACAGATTGATGCAAAACGGCCAAACAAGTTTGCTCAACATCTGAACAACAAACACCAATTGTCTTCCTTACAAAAAAAGAAACCAAGTGTTGATAAAAGTTTGTGTACTGAGAAGATCAACGGCAGCAGAGATTTATGCAAAGACAAGAACAATTTTAGCAACAATTTAAGCAATGACAAGATCAAGAGCAATGATTTATGCAAAAACAAGACCAATGCTAACAAAGAAATGTTCAGAGGTATTTTTTGCATCTGTCTATTTGGTGATTACTAGCCTAACTCGATCACATATATAAGAGTATCTCTCTTAAAAACACCGGATTAGACCAGCATTTACCGTGATGTTTGTACGAGTTTTGAACTCAGTTAATGAACCGTTTGTCTGTTTTATATTTTATTTAAAAGCACTTAGAAAACGAAAATTTCCTTTAAATTTCAGAAAAAATCCTATTAGAGCAATCTCATTGGAATCATTTTTATCCTCTAAACTTTTATTCCGTATTTAACTAAGTAAGCGCCCATCTCCCCCTACCCTTTCCTCCACAGTAGTACATCTAGCGAAGGTTACTGGGTGGGATATCCCCCTACATTACTTGCGACCCCCGGCGCTCGAAGACTCCTTGCCCTTCGGTCAACCCCCTCTCCTGGTGACGCCTGTGAAACAATGCACAGTCTAAGCTTATTTAGTATAAATTTACTAACGGTCTAACACGCATCCTGCATTCTGATTGGCTACTCTACTAAAGGTCTATTTGTGACAGCCTACTAGTAGAGAAAAGATGGCGGATCAAAATAGCAATGAGCTATATGTAGTAGAAGATTTCATAGATAATTTAATTTGTACATACTGTTTTGACCAATTAATAGGATTATAATAAAACAATTAGACCTCTCGACCTCATAGACTACGAGTTTGAATAGCCCATTCGGCCACCAACGACCTCATGGGCTACTGACTTGTAGTCCATTCGTCCTCGAGGTCTAATTGTTAAATAACAGCCAAACAAACTATATTTTTCAAATGAAGAGTCAACGCGAACGTGCATCTATAATTGATATTGCACACATTTCAACATAGGAAGTTATAGTTATGAAAATATGTTGTAATAAGCATAAACGGTTTGTTTTAACAGATAAAACAGTCAGTGTGCCGACAATTTCAGTTTCCTGTGAGAATGAAAGCGGTCCAAATGCAACATTGATCGCAAAGGGCACCAACAAACAGGAAGATCAGACGGATGGTATTCGAGGTACTCGGCAAAGAAAGGAGAGTTCAGCCTCTAGCATATCCGTTCACTCTCCCGAATACAAGGCCAGTTGGGTTTCAATTTATTCCAACTCACGAAAAGATCACACGAGTGTTTTTTCAAGTTTTCCTAAAAGAAACGAAAGTTCGGCGTCAAGTGTATCTGTTCATTCACCCGAGTACCAAGCCAGCTGGTTTGAAAGTGGGAATACCGACGAAGATTAAACAGAATAATACGCAAATACCAATTATTATCATTTATCAATGATAATAACATGATAATAAGCAAATTATTAGCTGTCATCAATTGTCATTGTCACCATCATGATTAACACAAGAATCGGCTAATAGTTGCGATGCTCCCAATCGTTTTATTTGCTCTTTCTAAACACGACTTAAAACTATGCTTTTAACTATGCTTTTAAACATTATTAATTAGCTGACTGTTTAACTGATCAAAGAATTTTTCTCATTACTACGGATTCTGTTCTTTCACTTAAATAAGCCATGCATGTTTCATTCA
>JAPEIX020069119.1:0-18009 GCA_026122405.2 Zoanthus sansibaricus | reverse complement strand
CGTTTTAGTGTTGTTAAATTTTCAAAAGCCTTGTTATTTTCATTTCCTGAGAATACCAGGAAAGGAATTTTTTCTGTGCAAACAAAATTGTTACTGACTTAGAACATGCTACATGCTGACTGACTGATAACAGACAGGAGTTGTCCAGGGTAAAGAACTTTTTTTTAGGATAGGACCTAACCTCAAAGTCTCCGGCTCAAAAAAACAAAAAGATATCAAATAATTTCTGCTACAGTAGCAGCAACAGTCTACTTAAAATACACATAGTACAATCATGAGTTAGATGCTTCTGCAGGTTTTGGTTTGTTTATGAAACTAATAAAAGTTTTCCTACTTAATGCAAGGAGTTTTCCAGGTGTAAACAGAAGTTATCGGCTAATCCAGCAATTTTCAAGGGCCTTGAAAGAAAATTTGAAAACTCAAGGAGTTTTCCAGGAGGTAGTGAGAACCATGTATAAAATTTGAGTAAAAAGACAAAAGTTGATCTCTTTAACTCAAAGTTGAATCGTCGAATAGTTGAAGTTAGAACTTTAGTTCCAGAATCACTAACCAGTTACGCTACAAGCTTACTTAACTAAGTACAATAAAACTGTAAACTTTGACTTACGCAGGCTTCCTAATGCGTCCAAAGTTTTCAAAGTCTTTGTACATTCTTTGCAGATTGCAAGCAGTTCTTCTTCAGCCAGATGAGAACCTACGCCATTCAGCAGCTCCCGAATTGTCAAAGCCTATTTTAAAACCAAACCCTATATACAGTAAGTCTGAAAGTCACTTGTGTAGTTACTGAAAGCTTAAGGTTTTAGAATTTCATGTCTTGTTTGTTACGATCTTTTGATGCAGTTTATATAATTAAATGTTGATGTAATTACAAACTAAGCAGGACAACTGTACTGAATATCGTCAATCATAACAGTTATACGTTAGGTAAGAATAAAATTGAAAAGCCGGTGATAGTCTAAATGGTGTGAGTTTTTCCCCAGGAGGATTCATGCATATGAAAAGACCGTAGGTGTTCGTCGGAAAAACTAAGCGGTGCGATTATGATGAATTTCGCCAAGCATAGTAATTAGGTTAGGTCGAAAAGAATTGAAAAACCAACGATAGTCTAAACAAAGTGTGAATTTTCTCCCCGGATCAGGAGACTCGTATATGAAAGGGCCGGGGTGCTCGTCGGAAAAACTAAGCGGTGCGATACTATATAATGAATTTCGCCAAGCATAGTAATTAGGTTAGGTTGAAAAGAAATAGAAAAACCAATAATAATCTAAGCAAAGTGTGAATTCCCTCCCCCCCCCCGGATAAGGAGATTCGTATATGAGAGGGTCGGGGGTGTTCGTCGGAAATGTTGAATATTAAAATCCCATAAGGGAGACCAACCTTAGCTTGGCCAAAGCTTCTTTTTGACCGTGTTGTCGGGTGTTTGACGAGCCAAAAGGAAGATATAACGTGTTAGCAGTGGGGTCAAAGTTCCAGTAAAACTCTGAAATTGATACAGCTCGAAGCTCGACCACGGAATGATATATAATTAAAGCAAAAACACTTGAAACTCGGTATTAGGGCAAGAATAAGTAACATGCTTATCGGAATATTTTTAACCGTGGTCGAATAATGAATGTTTTTGTCAGCTGCCAAGTTTCGTATGGCAGCCTTATAAAGCAATGGACAAGAGCATTTTGTTGTATTCATATTTAAGTTCTCATATTATAGAAAACTAAATTTCATTATTTTAATCGACTAAATAAAACAATTAAAAATATACATAATCAATGAATATATGATCCTATATTTTTTCGCGTGCATCACTAAAGGAGACAATATGAATGGCGTTTAGCCGAGTTACCATAAGACCAAAACCCGACATTTTACACCTCTAAGTGAGACGACGAGCTTCCCTGCCCTTTCATATGCTAGCTCCATCCGGGGAATCGGGATTAATGCCAAAGCGCATCTACCTACCTCACTTTTTATGGATTTGTTAATCTTGGTCGTTTCTATGGTAACCCTTGCTGCGTCACACTCTAGTTTAGTCGTGGGAATAGCTGTGAGCCCAATTGTGCTAAATACTTTTGAACGTCGACCAACAGCCTTATGCTTGGAAGCTCGTTCAAACTTTCTAAACACCAACTGAGCAATGTCAGTTTTTCTTTTCTTAGAGTTATTTTGTGCTTTTTTGGGCATATAACCGTCAGTCCTTTCGATTTGTTTTTCTGGTTTGCCTTGTCTGGGGTCATTGGTAGAAATTGACATAACTTTAGAGACTTGCGAGTCAACAGCTGTTGCTGTTGGTATGGGTTTGTTTTTGATTGACGAAGCTGTCTCCAAATGCAATTCATCATCCATTTCTTCTAAAAAGTTGTCTGTTGTATTAGGGCCGTGTTCCAGGCTTTTCCATACAGAGCTTTTTTCTCCCTCGATTTTATCTTCAACTGTAATGATTTTAAAACTTTCATATTTTCCACATAAACTTGGTTCGTGCGTCGCAAACTTTTCTTTCGGTTCGGTCGTGCTATCCTTATCGGAAATGAAAACTTCTCCCCGGAGAAAACTGAGCGGACTACCAATTGTATTGCTGTCCTTCTGTGCAGATATCTCTTCAACTTTGTTTACAGTATCAATTCTATCCTTGCTTGAAAACAGCGTTCCTACAACTTTTTCACTTTTTTCGTTTCTATCAGTCAATTGCGAAGCTATTTTTTCTTTGTGTATAAATGATGAGACATTTACTTTGTTTTCTAATGCTTTTTGTGCCTCTCCTCGCTGAGTTGCATCTCTTTCGAGTAGCTTTGTTGCGCGGCCCAAAGAGCTAGACAATTCTTTTGTTTTCTGTTCTTCAGGTTTAATACTGGAGATGGTGTCTTCCTGGAGTAACCTTGAAATGTTTTTAACTGCAACGCTTTCTCCCGATCCCCTTTGTCGTTCCTCGGGGTTTACTTCGTCTCTCTGCAACAAATCTAACATGTTTGGAGTGCCGCTCTTTTTCATCTGTCGTAATTCCAACCTATTCGTGTTACTATGTATTTCAGCGATTTCTTTGTTCCTTAGTTTTACATCTTTGGTAAAGTTAGCCATCAAAGTTTCATATTTTTCACTGAGCGCAACAAATCTTTTGTTTGTCTGTATGTTTTGGCGATTAATTGAAGATTCATCAGCTTTATCTTCGCTATTTTTTGTACGAGATTCTTTTTCACTGAAAGAACCCTGTTGAAACTTACTGCTGACAGTACAAGAGGAAGCAAAAGTTATTTGAGTTCTGGGAATCCGCTGAACAACTTGTACAGTATTACTGTTAAGAACAGGAATTTTCGAACTTTCCAGAGGCTGAAGATAATTATTTTGTGAAACGGACTCGAATGGTGGGAAATTTGCAGTTTCTGTTTCTTGCAGGCAGTTTTTCTTGAGTGTTTTGTTATTTTTGAAGTCTACAGCAACAGAATTCACTTGGTCTCGCGAGGCTTTCAAGACTTCTGGTGTTCCTGAATCACTTTTCAGTATTGAGGTGTTAAAAACATGTGAATTTAATGATTGAACAAGAGTTCCGGAGGTAGATTGATCTTGTGTGCAAAGAGCGGTTTCGGATGTGGTTTTCGTCGTTCCTTGAAGACCCTTAATTTCATCGCGCGAAAGAGAAACTTCCCACATATTTTGAAGCACTGAGAGCTGTTAATATTCGATTGCTCCTGTAAAAGTTCTCAGTCTAAAGGCTTCGTTTGAAGGTTCCGCATTGTTCCCTAAAGAGAAATCGTTGGAATCAGTTGGTCATTTAAACATAAATTTCAGAAAATAAGAAACATTTTCTCGTCACTATTTGTTTTAATACTAATTGTCTCTCTAATATATAACTGACTTGATGACGATGGCGTGTTGAAGAGAATACTACGGTATCAACAAAAACTATTTTAAAGTACCGTTAGTTACTTTAACTTGTCATTCTAACTTACCTTTAAGATGATTGCTAACACGAGAAAAACAACCATTGCATTCATCGGCTAAGATTACAACAGTTTACGAATAATTTCAGTAATTTTAAAGAATAACAACACATCATAAGTGATGAGTATAGGGCCTTTGGGAGTTTGAGACAAAGGAAAAACAAGAAAACATAAAACTTGGACCAACAAATGATAACAAAGAACTCAATTCTTTTATTGTTACTTTTCATCTCATTAGCGGCAGGTTTGCATTTTTATGTTCTTTTATAACAAGAAACAAAATAAAGTCGAGCGTTTTTGAAAATATTTTTAATGTTGTCAAAATTTCCTACCAAATAACAAACTAATTGTCTTCGGTCCCTTGTCTTTGCAGCAGAATCGACCTTGCTTCGCACGGCAGGTTAAACACCAAAGCAGGCGTCATTCCACTGCATGAATATAATTATTTATTCATCTTGACTTCCTAGTTGTAAACTTTTAAAAAAGTGAAGTATTTCAGAATTACACACACAACAGTAAATAACTTAACTCAATTGATAATCAAGAAACGTTTTATCGTTGTAACAATATGCATTGGATTACGACTGCTGCTGCTGTTCAGACAACTGAAGCATGTCGAGGTCAGTAAGCTTTTCTCATGCACAGCCAATATTTTCAAGAATTTTAAATCAGTAACAAATTGTTAAATTAGATTAGTTCATGCGATATTTTAAAAAAAAAATTGTTAAACGTTACCCAGTCACGCACTTAGCTGTCCGTTGGGGTAACTTCCTGAGATAATTCTGTGAGCTAAATAAAAACTGCAAACATCAAGAATAAAAGCAGCTTTTTAAGCGCTTGTGGCTACTGCAAGTAAACATGGAATGTGATTGAAGAAATTTATATTTAAAAAAACCTTTTGAATCTAGTTTAGAGCGTTTATTTTATACCCACATCACGACATCACCTATTTACGTTGTCGATTGAGATCGTCTTTTGATGTAGTATGTAATTTCTATAATAATATATAGATTTAGGCACTGCCTAAATGCGGAGCTCCCAAAAAGATATTAACCGTGCTGCAGTCTCTGATAAACCTATTCCACTCGTGTACACGGACGTCGTACGTACATACGTACGTATGTACGGACGGACGGACATGACGTTGAAAATTCAACTCGATGGATATACCATATTTTTTAAGTATGGTGCTCCGCAGGAGCTCCGCTAACATTCATCTCAAAAAAAGAATTACTTATTGTTGCTTTTATTTGAAAACTCTGGGACTGGTATTCGCTAAACAAAATTTAAAATATTTCGAATGATAGCAATTATAATTGCACACTTTTGAAAGTCGCATTTGTTTTGAATCGATCTCCGGTTATGTCGAACTCTCAACGAGAGAAAGTTTGAGATAACCGGAGTTCGACTTAAGTGCAGATGCTCAAAACTTCACACATTTTATGTAAATTAAGTTATATTACAACGGTATATACTTAGTTTCATTTTACATTCAAAGTGGACGTTAAACAACAACTTACATAGCACAGTTTTGAGGTTCGTCGCAGCCACAGTTCAGAGTAATAACATATTATGTAACAAATAACATAAAATGTTGCATTGTGACAGCGCATGGAAAAACCGTGAACCTTGGTGACGGCGACAGAATGCAAGTTCCCTAGCTGCAAGTTAAGTTTATCAGGAGAAGAAGAATTTACAAGAGTTTTAAAAAGGGAATATTGGCCTGAAATCAAACCAGTTACGCAAATGACAAACGGAACAACTTTGTTTGTGACATCCTGATAGAGCTTTTAAAATAAATACAAGCGGACGAAACTTTTAAGCCATGCAAATTATAATTAACTGCTTAAATAAAAAAGTATCTCATAGTATTACAAGTAGCACCGTTTTTTATTTCAACGAGCAACTTTTGAGGCATGTTCGAAATATAAAGGGTATTTTTGTACCAAGGGGAAAAAAAAATATTTCGAGAAAAGCGGAGAATCGAGATAATTATGTTGGAGATAAATAGCAGTAAATAGCAGAGAAAACACCAGTCAAATCCAAGGGGAATGGGATTTGATTCGAGATAGAGCGAAGTTCGAAATAAGCGATTTCGAGATAACCGGAGACTATTGTATCTGCTAACATTTAACGAACGTTGCAAAATTTTGAGGGCTTCCTGTGTTATTGGTTACTTGGCTAGGCTTCCTGTTGTGGTGTTACAGACTCACTTACCTGCACGGCGACATAGTGGCTACCGTCTATCGACGCAGTAGCATTAAACACTAAATACATAGATGTGTAAACCCGATTTTTCTTCCTCTATAGCTTGATCGTGATATTTGTAATAAATTTATGTTTGGCTCAGCCATTAGTAGTATGTATCCCGTGATACGTACCCATTTTTCCCGGCAAATATTTAATGAGGCTCAAAATCAGCTGATCCCGGAAAAAATGGCAAAAATGACGTAAAAAAGTTAAAAATAACGCCGAAAGTGTATAAAAAGGCTCGAAAACTCAGAAAAAAATTTTATTTTCTATAAAAATGGATCATATAGAAAGTATAGAGGATGTTGTATGTTTCACTGCTCCTAAGGTATACATGTTTCAGGGGGTGAAAAAATGTTGGAAAAAGTACAGCAAAAAAGAGAAGAATCGATGATGCCATGGATCCTATTGATTGAAATTGTCCAGAAATGGTTGAACTAACGAAAAAACTAAAGAAAGAAAAAAAAGTAAAAAAAGCCAAAAAAGTGAAAAAGCCTTCAGGGGAAGAGACGTATATTAGTCCTTATCTCTTTGAAGAAAATTATGAAGTTATTGAAGACGAACCGTTACCGGTGTTAAATGAAAATGCTGAGATCAATGAAAAACTAACAGCTTTCAGGAAACTGGATAAAGTGACGAAAGGTTATGGCAATCTGGTGAAGAAATTATCTTCAGAGAAAGCCGTGTGCAAGCATCTTCGTGAGGAGCTAAAAAGGCATGAGAAAATGAAAAAAGAAAATATCGAGCAAATATTTGTGGAGCAAGGAAAAACCTTACACCAGCGACTGGCGGAAAAAGAAAAAGAACTTACTAAAATGAGGAAAATGGTTGAGAAAAAGAGCGCCAAAATCCAGGAGCTGACATCGAAACTACTGGAGGGTTGAGCAGCCAATGAACATGAAACACGTCATCCTAAAAATGTTATAAAAGCTGAGCACATTTTAAAACATTTTTATTCTTTTCATTTTGCAAAAAAGAGTAGAGCTGAAAAAATCATGGCAGAAGAAGTTTTTTGTTTAAAACCATCCAATAATGATGATTTGGTAGGTTTTCCAAAATCTGTCAATTTTGTTTTAAAGACATCCAATAATGATGATAATTTGAAATCCAATCTGAAAAAGGAGCCTTACATTACCAAGATTGATTTGACGAAGAATGAGGAACCCACCCCTAAGAAAGTGAAAACTGCAGAGGATGCAACTTTGGGAATGCGTAGCAAGCTAAAGGATAACATTGAATACAGTGTTAAACAAATGAAACTGGTTCCGGAAGAATGGACTGGAAAAGAATTGGATGATGATGTTATTGTCAAATTTGTATTCAAAGTGAATCGCTAGCATGATGGATGGATGAGACTATCATGTTGTGATGTGTTTGTGGATGAATTTCACAGTGACAAGAACTTACGTTGTTATACGATGTGAACCAATCAGAAGGAATAAAAGAGCTATAAAAAAGGATGAACTTGTAGTATTGTAATTGCTTTTTAGCTATCAGAACGTTAAGATGGTTAATTTTACAGAGAAATTGGGAGGTGATAGAAATTATCTTGATATTATATTAATGAGGGAAAAGTGGATGAAGTAGAACTGTTAGATGTATTGAGAGTATGGTCCTTGGAGCCAAAGGATATGACTACGGATACATTTGTAATGTGCATGATGTATGATTTCCCAGCTTCAAAACATGCAGGAATATTTGCTCAAGTGAAAAAATACACGCACCTATATAATCAAAAATTTTATTATATCGTTGAGGATATATGCGAACTTTGGCGCAAGGTCAACCTTTGGGAATCAAGACACCCTAAAGCCCCTAAATGGATTAGTTTGGATGATACCGAGAGGGAATTTCGCGTATTTTACAAGAACTGACACTCAAGATTGAACAAAAACATATTTTTTATTAAAAGCAAGGCCAGTGACAAGGTTCATATTGTTTCAATTGCCATTCAGTTAATACATCTATATAAGCTATACTATAACTCCTCCAACAACCGTAGTCGTCAAGAATGAAAGGTCTTATCTACGATAAAAATGAGACAATATCAAAAGAACATGCTTGTATAACACAACAGTCAGGTCTTTTATGAAGAGCTATAAATTCACTTGTAAGAGGATATTTCATTTGGTATTTTGCTTGTATTAGTACATTAATCCAATCGTAAACAGATTTTACCTGTAATAAAGTCAAAAATAGTCTTTTAGATCGAACTCAATGGATAGTTTTGCAATGTAATTTGTACCATAAAACCAATAAAGTTGCTTAGTTTGAATGAGAAAACAACAGTCTCTTAGTTTTCTACGTACAGCTTTAATTTCTTCATATATATTGGAGTTATAGGGTCTTGAAACTACTTTAGGATACTTATATCCTTTAATCCAGTACAAAACGTCTTTATATCTTTCAATCATAGGGTTTATCTACACGATAAATTATCCAAAAATTAATGCAGAAATTAAAATGGCTAAACAACAGGAGAGTTGGTTGTCGCCCGTAAACTTTTCTATATCATTTCGATTATCGTGGTAAACATTATAATATTTGGAATTTTGTACGAAATCTAAATAACAGCATGCTTCGTAGGGTGTATCATTTTCATGTTGGTATTTTAGAAATCTTAGATCATTATTTTTAAATAAAAAAATTCGTCTTTCAGGAACAACACACTTTGGATACTTGATCTTGGCTCTTTGATATTGAATAGTTGCTGACCTTATCTAAAAAAATGAGAAGGTTTTAAAAGTACAGCAATCAATACAATGAGAGCAATACCTAAAATGAAAATAAGCATACATCCCCAAACACCTGTATAGGCTCTATCTGTATTTTGGGTTACTACACTACGTTCATAATGTAAGTAACAGCATGTTTCATGATAAGCTAATATAGATTCAGGAATAACACGCTTTGGGTACTCCATGTGTACTCTTTGATATGAAATTGTGGCTGACTTTATCTAAGAAAAAAGTAAGAATTATTCACCTAAATAAGAGAGTACTCTTTTTTGCCTACTAGCAAAGAAATTAGGAGCTAGCATTAAAATGTCATACATTTGATTGGCGTATTTAGTTTTGTGAAAGCTGAAATGTTATGTAAAACTGCGAGTCTTATGACCCAAATTAAGTATAATAAATTCTACATCCAAAATGTGCCGATGGAGGGCATAAGCCTCTACGAAACTGTCGATTACTGGAATAACAAGCTGCAAGAAAAAGGGGGAATATTTTAAGGCTGTAAGTCGGAACTGTTTACAGAAATCTACATACTCGTTGGGAGAACGAAAATACATTTTATAAGTATAGAAATGATACTTAGGTTTCACTATGATTTCATTATTATTATCATAGTGAGACCTAAGTATCATTTCTTTATTATATATATGATAATTATATTCATATTGGTACGAGTTCCTCTCTATGAGAACACCTAGGCATTGGTAACACTAGATTGCATATTCAAAATATGCCAACAGGTAAAGGTTATGTCCAAGCCGAATCGTTTAAGGCTGAAGGCTACCTGAAAAAAATCAATTTAGGGGTGTTAAACGTTCTAGTCTAGTGAAACCTACTCGAAGGCTAGAATTAAAAGACCTCATTTTCATAAGCTACAAAGTAACTATAGATGGCTAAAGTAATGTGGCGATGATTCTTAAATTCATTACGTGGATGTTTAAAGTACATAAAATCGTAGCAGTCCTTTTTGTTTGATATGAAAGGCACCATAGCAGCAGGGCTAATATCCAAAATGTGCCAACAGGACTTTCCTCGATGAAAAGCAATCTAAGAATAGGGACAGTAATGTAAGAAACAATTTGTATGAAATGCTAATATTTTATCATGACTATCTCTATGAAAATGACAATATCTATATTCCTCGGAATTATGAAAATGATAAAAAACTGTATAACCATCAAGTTCTGAAAAGTAATAAGCTGCCTTGATAGCCATGATGTGATAGCAGGAAGGTTCGAAGGTGTATACTGAGCTACGTATTTGAGCTACCTAGGAAAAGTAAAAAAGTAAGTATCATTATCATCATTGCAATGGTAATGAAACGCTAAGTGCATATAATTATTATAAATCGCATAGATCTCTTTATGTCTACATTGAATTTCAATATTATTATTAGCTAGATTAGCTATCCAACTTCCGCATATACAATCGAATATTCTTCTTCCTTCATCCAAAGCAGCTGTTGGCAATTTTTTTAGAATTGCTTGAGCTTTGAAAGGTGCAATCTACAAGTAAATGAGAGGTTTCATAGCATCTACTTTGTAAACATCGTCAACACCGCATACAAGAATGGAGTAAGTGTAACCTTCTTCAATAAAACGTTCCATTCTTTCACGGTAGCTTTCAATATTCACCGTATGAAGTGGATAGTCACCAGCTAAATGTACTAAAGGTAAAAGACCAACCACCTGAAATAATTTAAAAGTATATGCTTTATTCATCAGAATAATCAGTATCATCAGAAAAAGTAAAAAATTTTACTCCTGCAGAATCCTCATCATCATCTAATCTACGTTTGTTATCTATCTTTGCTTGTAATCTAGTCATCCAATTTATGAGTCCGGAGGAACAATTATAGTATCCTCTCTGAAAACCATACATATCTCTTTTCGGTAACCAACCGATTAGATGAGTATGCTGCAGAGGAGAGTACTCTAAGCCTGGTGACCAAAGTGCAATAAGAACCTAAAATAAAAATTAAGACCAATTATCTAAACGCAAAGTATTCACAAAGTTAGTATCGTAAGATAAGCCTGAACGAGATCTAATCCATTGTACAAAATGGTAACATTCTACTATAGGGCAATGATGCTTAAGAGGCTGTTTGTGATAACCACAAGATGCTACAGTACATAATCTAGGTAAAGAGTCAAATTTAGGGCAGTTCATCATTTCAAGGTTCCAATGAGGAATATTGAGTTCTTGTAATAAATCTCTCTCAATGGTTCCTCCTTTAAAAGCCATGTAAGGTCTGTCAGGTGATTGAAGTTTTTTGTAAACAGTTACAACATCTTTTTTTCAGTTTTTGAAAAGGTCTTGGATTTTCGCCTTTCTTAGGATAGTAAGATAAACCATGAATGTTTTTGATGACATAATGTACTGATGTAACATCTTATTCTGGTAAGTCACTGTAGAGGATTCGAGGATGATAGTGATATAAAGTATGATCGTTAGGATTGATTACAGAACAATAAGCCATTTCACGGGTGATAAATCCATAATGTCGACTCATAAAACCCTCAAGATCTATCACTGCGCAGGTGCTGTGTAGTCCAGGGCTCTCCAAGCGTTTGCATTGCGAGGCAAGAGAGGTATGTTGAGCCACTGAAAGAACTTGCAGCCTGTTTTAATGGTGGAATCTTTAGTGTCGAACTTGCAGGCCAAATAAAATCGACCAGGATTTTTCGGGGAGGCACTTTTCCCAAGCTTGAGGCTGTTATATTCTTCGTGCTTGCAAAAGCAGCAGAAGGGTAGAGTGATTTCGAAGTCTGCAGTTGGCGTCTCTTTATAGTATTTGTGCAGTTGTCTTGGCAATGTTACAAGCCAATCATCAACCTTGTCCACTCCACAGAAGAAAGGACAAGCTTTAACAGGGCAGCGGTAGTATTCCCAATCATTGACTGAAATATTATACTCCACTGACACCTTGGGGTGAAATGGACAAGGTCTGAATTTCACTTCATATTTACCTTCCAGAAGATTTTGCACCATTGCCGGACACTGCGGTACAACTTCTTCTTCTTCTACTATCTTAGACTTTTTTAGCAACGGCACAAATTGAGTCTCTTGTTCCTTTATCTCTGGTGTAATAGATTGACAGGCTTGAAGTTGCTCGCGGGTGTCATGGAGACTCAATCGATCACTTAATTGGGTGTGTTTACCACCTACTCGTTTGCGCTGTTGGCGCGCACTTTCTCTGGCTAGCGATTGATCAAATGAAGGACGTGGAAGGGTTGTTCTGCTGTCCGACATGTTGTAAAAATGAAGTGTAAGTTGAAAATGAAGCCTAGATATAAAGAAAAGCAACCAATAAGAGGCGTAGTGCTAGGCTCCTCTCGTTTTATGAGACAACAATGGTATCTGTTTTTGGTCTATGAATAATGAAGGCTTGTTTGTTAGGGGTATCTTGTATCAGATTTCTAGACAGTAACGGGAGATCCCAAATGATATTTGTAGCATATTCATAACCAAACCAGTCAAAAGGTTTAGGTTTCCAGTATGTATCACTTTTCATCATATCACTGGCTGGAAAGAAAGTGGAAAAATGAGCTGAAAAGGGTTCATGTTTAAAGATTAAGCAATGTTTGGTTTCACATTTATAAAGGCTCATATCACGTGGAGGAGTAAAATAATAATAACCTAAGTGCATATGCCTCCTCGGTAAAGGAAAAGGAAAAGGATCTGAAAATGGAGTACACTCCATGATGAGATAAAATGTGCTGAAAAAACCATCATAATTAAACAAAAGCCTGTCGTCACGAGGAATATCATAAGAAAAATATCTTGTAAGATGAGTAACAGGATGATAGCAGGCTACATGAGGTCTCCATGAAGGACCATACTTAAAAGCATGTTTCTTGAGCTTGGGATAAAGCGTAATGATCTGTTAAAAAGAAAAAATGAAAAATTTCTCAAGGGAGTGATGGGACTCTTAAGGCATGTCTTCTTCGGTTCTTAGGTTCTATCATTAAGTATCGTAGACTAGTTGTAAAACAGTTAGGTTTTTCAGGTATTAAATGAATATAATGGGAGTGGTAACATTTTCTTTTTGTTCCTTTTGTAGATCCCTTGCACCATCCTATTCCTCTCAATCCCAATGCTTCCACAAACATTTGAACAATCTGAAAAAAGAAGTACATTTACTTGCAGGATTTGAAACGGCCATGACCCAAAGGAGTCAATGGATCGTAAAGGTGCATACATAAAGTCTTAGTCGACCGTGAGTCATTATCAGTATACCGCCAGCGGTAAACGGGTACAAGTTCTACAATATCAACACGGTAACAACTCACCTGAAAGAAAATGAAGATAGTTTGGTGTCTTAAAAATATTAACAAAAGCTATCACTCCTCCAGATGGTGAAGAGAGTCAACTCATTGAAAAACAGATTGTGGAGGAAAGTAATGATGATGTACCAGAAGAAGATGAAACAGATTTGTTTGAAATTATCATGGAAAAGTCACCTCAAAATTGGGGTCGTTTTCTCGCTTATATGTATAGGCTTCTTAAATTTTATGATCCTGATGAAGGTTATTCGCGATTTGAACAAGTCAACCATAGAAGGCCTGATTTAGTTCCTCGATTCATTGTATTTGCTTTGCAAAGTGTAGGTTATATATGCTGGAGATGGCTCAGGACCCGTTGTAGAAATCATGGGTCGCCCTAAAGAGTTGGACCGTATACGTCAAGCCTATCATAATCCTAGTCAAAAAGGAAGTCTAGGAGGAATTTATAGATTTGCACGTATGAACAAAATTCCTGTCAAAACTGTTAAGAAAGCTTTGGAAAGAGATATTGCTTATACTTTACACAAACCTGTGCGTAGAAAGTTTCCTACCTCCAAAGTATTAGTAGGTTATTTGGATCATCAATGGGTGGCTGACTTAGTACATATGCAAAAACTAAGTAAATACAACAAAGGTAACAAGTATCTTTTAATGGTCATTGATGCCCTTTCAAAATATGCCTGGATAGAACCTATTCATGACAAGTCAGGACCTAAAATGAAACAAGGATGGATCAATAGTTTAAAGCGTAGTGCTCCACGTCAACCGTATCAACTTCAAACGGATAAAGGTAAAGAATTTTACAATACGCATGTACAAGATCTTTTCAGACGAAAAGGAATGCATCATTTTTCAACCTCTAGGGATTCCAAAGGTTCTATTATAGAACGGTTTCATCGCACTATGAAAGGTCAAATGTACAAGTATTTTACAGCGGCCAATACTACAGATACATTGATATATTACAAGATCTAGTCGATGGCTACAATGCTTCATATCATGAAAGTATTAAGATGGCTCCTAAAGAGGTGACAGAGAAGAACGAAAAACAGGCATGGTTCAATTGGTATGGTAAATCCAATACATTTTCTCAAATTCCTAAATTCCAAGAAGGAGACTATGTACGCCTTAGCAAAGCTGTACGTCCTTTCAAAAAAGGATATTTACCTCAGTGGACCGAAGAAGTATTTGAAGTGGTCAGAGTTGACACTTCGTCATTTGGACCTGTTACGTATAAGGTAAAAGAGTTAGACGGTGCACCCATTACAGGGACATTTTACACTGAAGAACTTCAGAAAGTACATGTAGACGACGACACGATTTTGGCGAGTTGAAAAAGTATTGCAACGTCGAGGGAATCAATTGAAAATCCATTGGAAAGGTTGGCCTGCCAAATACGACAGTTGGATTCATAAACACGATTTAGTTTGAAAAAAAACATGAACCAAGACCATTTTCAAGTGATTGTCCCAAGTAATTCATCTCTGGATGAATTTCCAAACAATACATCTAATTCTTTCAAAGTGCGATTTCCTCAACGCATTAACTTGCAGGGAAATCATTGGGAAGTAGGGTTATTGGGAGCCACATTACCGGACACTACTGACAAGATTATAAACCGTTTAGGGTACGGGGATTTGGATCTTCCAGACAGTGAGAAACTATCCGACAGTGCTTTACCCGCCCAGTCTGTGTTTCGCATCAAAGCCATTACCTTAACAGGGGATGGAAAATGGGGATCTTCAGAATGGGCGCGAGTCAGGCATGCCGATATCAAGACCTTTACGGCCCCGACCGGTGAAGCCTTCATGATCTCAGTGATTAATCAAATCCTCCGAAGTTTTACAAAACAACTCAATCAACCCAAGAAAAGATTGATCCATCCGACAACCAAGAAAAGAGTCGTACCCTCCTTCTCCACCAAGGATGTAGGAGACCGAGTGGATATCGTGCTGGATAATTCCAACTTGCACATGGCAAGCGGTAAAGAACGATCGATTCTGGCTATACGTTCCGATTTGGCGATGAAGATGGGTTGGCTGCAAAAAGTGCCAAAAGGATACTATACCTTAGGTCTCAATTTGATGCCTACGGATATTGACGGGGCTATGACAGGTGATGTCCGGGTTACTAAAGGATTTACAAGCTCTTCGGGTGGAATACTATTGTTTCGAGTGAAATACAGAATGATGGCGTTATCCCCTGCTGTGAATTGGCGGTTCACCAATCTGAATACAGCTTATGATCGAATGAGAGGGCATCCAGCAAGAACCTTGAGAATCTACAGCGATATTGCAGCTAGCAGCATGGTTGGAGGTCAAGTCACGGATTTGTTGAGAGAAGCACCTTACACCCGTAATGAACAAGGGACTGCGTTCATTGAACCGCGACATATTCAATTCCAAAAAGTGAGAAGTAATGTGATAGTAACAGCCGAGTTTCATATCACTGAAGAAAATGGAGACTAAGTCGATTTTGTGAGTGACAAAATATCCAGCGTTACTTTACATTTCAAAAACAATGTATAAAAACAAAAAAGCAAGATAGCTGCCTGGATAATTCATAATTCAAGATGCTACGGGAAAGCTTATATCGATTTAGTCAAGCCGGAGCAGGTCTTGGTAATTTTTTCGAACAACAACTAGAAGATTTAGCTGTAGAGGGAGCTAAAGAAACTTTAAAAGGTGTGGACGTCAATCATCTCATTCAACAAGGGGTTGACAAAGGTATTGGCAGCATCGATACCAAAGCGCTCAAAACTCAAGCTAAAAAGAATTTTAAAAAAGGAGCCAAGCACGGCCTCAAGTGTAAAGTCAAGAATTCTGCTCCAGGACGTGCTGTGAAACGAGTGAAAGATATTTTTGGATGAAAGAAAATGAAACAACCTCACCGTACACGAGCAAGAGTACATATTGGACCTAGAGGTATGTGCCGAGGAGGTATGACTCCTCAACAATTAGCTGATATGATTCTTAGAGGTCAAAGAGTAGGAGGTATAAATAGAAGACTTTTAACACGTCGTACCAGTCGTCGTCGCCGCCTCCGTAGGAGAAGAAGACATTAACCATGGAGTTGGTTCCGTTCAAAGGATCCAAAGCCGTTTATGGCTCTGAGGTTCAGTTATTTAATATGCCAGGGACTAACCTGGCCATAAAAGAAAAACGAGAACTTTGGTATACACCCGTGTCTGACAACATCACCCCTGTGGAGTTTGTCATTCCAGCTTCAGATTCGTTCATAGATTTAGATCGTTCATATTTCAAAGCCAAAGTGAAAATCGAGGATGGGGGTGGTAATAACATTGCAGCGGCGGATGTTGGTCTGTTTCCAACCATCAATGGTATTCATTCTATGATCAGACAATTTACAGTGACCTGGAATGGGGTGCTTTTGAATCAACAAGCGGACACATACAGTGTGCAGGCGTACTTGACTATAGTTCTTAATTACACACCCGCAGAAGCAGGAACCCTTCTTGCCACAGAAGGATAGTGGCCTCCAGACAAAGAAACAGGTTTAGCCCCTATCAATCCCCCAGAAGAATTAACAGCCGCCAAATACACTTCAAAGTTGATGGAGGGGGTTGCTGCTGATAATGCGGCCTTCACAGCCTTGACTGACGAAGAAAAAGCTTTTGTAAGAGCTAGTGTGAGAGACACAGAAAAAAATTACAGCTGGAAAATGGCGGCACTATACCTTCAAGCCCAGGCACGAGATCTTTTACACCCAGAGACTTTCACCACCTGGTGTTGAACAAAAGTTTTTCTTTCATTTCAACCCAGGCAAATATTACATGAATGGTGCAGATGCTGCAGATGCAAAAGATCCTCACAAAGATGACTTCAAATTTGAGTTTCATATGGTAACAGTGAAACTCCAAGATATACTTTACAAAAGGATTTCTGAACTCCGGCATGTTCAAAGAATCAGTGTCAAGATACCTACCACGCGTACAGAAGTGCGTCACTATACCTTACCAGCAAACATTCGGGACTTCAATGAGGGAAATTTGTTCCAGGGAAGAATTCTTCAGCGTATGGTAGTGGGCTTGGGTCATCCGGATGCTCAGAATGGTCATTTTTTACATTATCCCTATGCCTTCCGCAAGTTTGGAATGGCAAGGATCAGGCAGTTGATTCACGGTGAAGAATACCCTTACAAAGTTTTGGTACTCAATCATAACAACGGGGATATTGACGATGATGGCTATCACAGACTTTTGAAGGCCGGGGAATTCAAAAGACGGGTTGTGGAGCCGATGATTAGACCTGAAATGTGGGGTCAGGGACATACTTGTACCCTGTTTGTGTGGGAGAACACAGCTGGAAGTATCACAGATGGACCAAACCTGAATCCTAGACAACATGGAGATGTCCGTTTGGAATTTCAACTGGGAGCCAATGTAAATTACCCTATAAATGTGATGATCTATGCCCAGTTTGAAAATGTGATTAACATCGATCCTAACGGAGCTGTCTTGTATGACGTGTACACTTAAACATGGACTTTTACCCGGTCAGTACTGAAGAATTACAATCGTTAGCTCTTGAAGAAGAAACCTTAGCACCTTATTTTGTAGGTGTTTTTGCTGCGGATAGGTAACCCAAGCAACCCCTTCATAGTAAACCTCAAGCCTATATTGTCAACACCGATTCTCAAACGAAACCTGGACACCGTTGGATTGCATTATGGACCGATAAGAAACTATGCCACAAGATGGACAGTTATGGACTTCCTTTGAGTACTTACCAAGCCAAAGAGATAGAGAAATGGATACAGAATCATTTTAATGTTTTAGAAAGTAATTCT
>JAPEIX020069095.1:0-11070 GCA_026122405.2 Zoanthus sansibaricus | reverse complement strand
CAGAGTGGGGTAAATCCGGCCACCCTCGTTTACGGGGATAAAACCGGATCAAAACTGGATTGATGATGATGATGATGGCGTTTGACTATTCCCAAACAGACATTTGTTCTCACTGAGCTAATGTATAATAAACACTGCAAAACCTGAGTTTCAGAAACAGGAAATAAGAACTATGTACAGTGTAGTAATTAAAATTTTATAACTGAATAACAACAACAATAGATTAAAAGTGGTGTGGCATAGGCAATGCAATAGTGTCAAAAACGTGAAAGAAGCAAATATCCTGGGCATTAAAATTGTTTCCAATAAGCACCTGTCCAAAATTTGGCTGCAAGAAAAACTCACTTTGATTTGCATTACATAACATTTATATAATGCCTTTTAAGACCTTAAAAATAAATTCTAGCAAATTAAAGACCTTTTATAACCTTAAATATGCAAGAAACAAAGTAAAGAAAAGTTTTAATAACTGGAAATAACCAATGGGAGCCAGCAGATATAAAGAAGGCAATTTTTCTTAAAAAGCATTTCATTTCCATATTTGATGTTTTTTTTAAAATAATTCTTTACTTATTAAAGATAATTTTTCTGGGACTGATTGATTTTCATTCTTTAGATCGGAAAAACAAAAAGTTTATAAATAAATATATTCTCTAACTACATGCATACATATCTTTAATTTAAATATTACCGTAAAAGAGAGCTGACTCTTCTCAATTAAAATAGCACAACTGTTAATCTATGATCACTTCTCAATTAAAATAGCACAACTGTTAATCTATGATCACTCAATAAAGTATCTGCTTCTTATTACTAACCACAATTTCTTTACATTTTTCGTATGCCTTAACAACATGTGTTGACTTGATTAAGGCAAAATACAAAAGTCCTTGTCCTGGATCAGCTCGTATTCTGTAGAAACATTACCAGCAATAATAATCAAAAAATAATGATAAGGACTTCAACTTAATTTAACTTATACTTACTGGAAAATTCGAGCAACAAAAAGAAAAGTGCAGAATATAGTATGACTCGCTAGACCGATAGAAGACAGGTAAATACAAATTATTAAAAATAGATAGATACAGCAGATAGGCAGATACAATTGTAGAAAGACAGAGATAAATACACTGCAGCATGCAGATAGACTAATACAGTAGACAATAGATAGATAAAACAGATAGATCCAAAAATTATTAAAATGTGTTTAATCAAACATGGAAGTGTAATGCAATCAGTATGTTGCTAACATACAACTAAAACTTATATATAGTTTACAGAAATTGCTCCATAATACTAGTTGGTTCTTACCCATATCCATAACTAAGACCAAGTCCTCTTACTTGGCGCCATATTGGACCCTAAACAACAAAAGCAAGAAGTACCAAAGAATGTAACAAGGTGCGCGATAGAAGGTTGGTCTTATATTAATGTATTATTATTTTGAGGCAGATTTATTACTTTTAGTGGAACAACAATGCTTAATTCATTAATTGATGAATCTATTGGGAATTTGAATACAACTAAGCTAACTAAATCCTTTACAAGCCTAGTGGCCCATGGAGCCAGTGCTTATCTCCAGTTTCTGTAGTGTTAGCTGGATGACAGTCTTTGACTCCCCCCGGACAGGACACTAATCCACCGTAGGTTAGCTCCCAGCAAATGCTGGTACTCATTTACCTACCCGAAAAGGATGGAAAGCTGAGTTGGCTTAGGCAGAAAAGAAGGTCACACAAATATTCGAATCTCGGCAAACTGCTGGGATCGAACCTGGGACCTTGTGGTTGGAAAGCAGAGATCTTACCAACTGCGCCAACCATGTCCGCCCTTAGCACTGACAGTATAAATTTTCAGAACAGTTAGAAAAGATGTCAGGGTTGTCAATAAACGCTGGCCATCGGCAATATCACTGGCTACTTTCATGAACGTTTTCAACGGGTGGAAATTGGTGGAAATAAGAGGGGAAATAAGTAGTCATTACAAAAAGTCTTTAAGAAAAAAAAAATAGATAAGATAATGGAGTGGTGCAATTTACAGTACCTACAGATCGGGCAGACATGGCTGGTGTAGTTGGTAAGATCTCAGCTTTCCAACCACAAGGATCCCAGTTCAAGCCCGGCAGTTTGCTGAAATTCTAATATTTGTGTGACCTTCTTTTCCTCCTAAGCCAACTCAGCTTTCCATTCTTCTTGGGTAGGTAAATGAGTAACAGCGTTTGCTGGGTGCTAACCTGTGAATGATTAGTGTCCCGTCCAGTGGGAGTCAAAGACACCCATCCGCCTAACACTACAGAAACCGAAGATAAGCCAAAAGCACCGGCTCCATGGGCCACTAGGCTCATAAAGGATTTAGCTACCAGAGACCTTTAGACCTGAGGACAAGGACTAGGATAAGATTTGACTGCATGTGCACTTTTTTCAGCAAACTCATCCTCAAGAGAACCACTTTTGCATGAAATCTCGTCCTCTCCACAATGAGTTTGCTTAAGAAAGTGTGTGCAACCTTGAAATCTTGTCCTTGTCCTCGTCCTTGTCCTCAGATCTCCACCAACTTCAAATCTTATTGACAAACCTGGCCATTGACAAGCTACACATACATTCCATTTGCATTGTTACTTTTTATCTTCTGTGGGAATGTGAACCTGTTTGCTAGCTACACCATGCTGATGAGGTGTAATAAGGCCAAAACAGCTGACCATGGCTGCTAGCATGTAGGCTCACAATAGGCTCTTTGCAATTTGGGGTCACGGGTTATGGCAAAATGGCATCCAGAGATTGAAAGAGCAGGTTAGCAGTTTGGCCAAATGTTGGATTTTAACAGACGTGATGTAGCCAATGATTCTGAGGTTTCACATGTCATGGCTGAGAGGAAAGCAAAGAGAACATGAAAGTGAGAGGGACTGGGTCAAGGATAGAATGTTTTCCCTATCACACTTTTCAAAGCACCCAAGAAGAAACAAACCCTGTTACGTATAGTAGGAACCACTGACTACGTCATCAGATGCAAATTCGTCGCCAGTCTCTCAGGACACCTGTTTAAACTTTTTAGCGTTTTTGACCAGCAAAAAAACTGTTTGAAATTTTTTTTAACTAACTCGAGTATTTTATTACATAATTATAGGGTTGTAGCTATGTAACATTATTAGTGTTGTTTAATTACTACAATTATAAAAATGGAATTTAATGCACATAAGATTTCTAGTTGTGGTGTTTGATGTTACATTTAAACATCTATGGCTCTTTTCAAATGAAAGCTATTAATTGTTTGTGAGTTCTTCACATTTTGTTATCAATAATTTATGAATTCCTTTGTATTTCAGGGACCCCTTGTTTACATTGATACATTTTATTATGGCAAAATGGTTATCGCATCCTTTAACATAATACTCTATAATGTGTTTGGTAAAGGAGGACCAGATCTATATGGTAAAACAATGCTTGTTTTTGCTTTGATGTGTCTTACCTCTGGATTCCACCTCAGTGGATTCCTGATTCCACGTTGAAGATTCCGGATACCAAATAATCGATTCAAGATTCCAACTCAGTGGATTCCGGATTCCATGCTGGAGTTTCCAGATCTCAGGTACTGGATTCAAGATTCCACCTGAGTAGATTCCTGATTCCACGTTGAAGATTCCAGATACCAAATAATCGATTCAAGATTCCAGCTCAGTGGATTCCGGATTACACGCTAGAGATTCCGGATACCCAGTAATGGATTCAAGATTCCACCTCAGTAGATTCCAGATTCCGCACTATAGATTCTGGGATAGGTACTGTATTCCAAAATCCAACTTAGTGGATTCCGGATTCCATGCTGGAGTTTCCAGATCTCAGGTACTGGATTCAAGATTCCACCTCAGTAGATTCCAGATTCCGCACTATAGATTCTGGGATAGGTACTGTATTCCAGATTCCAACTCAGTGGATTCCAGATTCCATGCTGGAGTTTCCAGATCTCGGATACTGGATTCAAGATTCCACCTCAGTGAATTCCAAAACGCTGGGTTCCAATTGTTGTTGGGCATCCAAATTCCAAAGACTAGGATTCTACATTCCACTTTCAAATCTTTTCTGGATTCCGGAATCTGGATTAATGAGCGATGGCCAATGGCAAGGACCTGCTTAATCATTCGTTTCTGAAAGACATCACAGGGTACACGGTCTGCTCAAGGACATATAAAAGGGCCTTTCCGGTGACGGTTTCAAAATGTCGTCTAACTTAGCTTGAGTGTGCTCGAAGTTTGTGAGCCTTTGAGTGTCTTTCATTGGTTGTTGTGCGTCTTTATCGTTAGCTTCAATAAATGCACTAAACAAAGTTTTTTGAAGCCTGAGTAATTCCATGACTATTTCCACTGATATTGATTATCATAACATATTTAGGGGCTCCTAGATTTGGAATATGTTGTCGTCATGATGGTCAGCAGTCTCTCTCTACAATATCAGCATAGAGAGACATGTTTTGCTTGATGCACTTCAAAAATCATGCCCACTTTGTTACACTTTTCCTCTAGAAAGTTCTGTCTGTTGAGGATGACATGTAAAAACCTTTCCAGCAAAAGAGATGAATAAGATTCTCCGGTAGTTCTTGCAATTGTAGTTCGTGACCAAACTGAGTTTGTTTATAAAAACTGCAAATGGCGAAAGAGTGTGAAAGACAGCGGGTAAAAAGAAATTAAGTTTACTTTATTGAAAAATAAATACTCTATTGCTTCTCCCAAAATCTAAACTAAAGCCAATATGGCAGATTGATGACTTTTGACCGATATTACTTAATTCATAAAATATTACAGTTATGTGTAAGATGATGAAAAACAGGTTCTTCGTTGATGCGACTCAAATTTTGGTCCTTACGAAAGACAATACCGAGAGTCAATTAAAATTCCTGGCATTGAATGTTATTGTTATTTTTACGGATGAATTGGTTGCTTTGATTAAAATTGCCTTTATCAGTTTTAGATTGCATTGTTTTCGACTCCTCCTATTTGTTTTCAATGTCGTTCAAGTCTTTTCAAATTGCCAAGTGGTAGCCGATTATCAAAACATCTGCATGGAGACAAACATTGACAAAAAGGTGATAATGTTTCATTCACAACACAAACCGGTTGGAAAAACTGACCGAATTAGAATGTTTACTTTTCACTACATTTTGTCACTTCCCTAAGTTATCTTTGAATCGGAAACAATCAAACTTCAATGCAGTTTAAAAGCTGGCTTTTTTTTCATTGATACTGAAAGTTGCGTGCTTTTCATCTTAATAATTTATATTAAACAGCTATACGCTAATTCTAGCGTTAGGACAAAAAATAAATTCTCAGTTTTCTTTATTTAAACGCAAACATTTTCAAATATCAACAATAGTTTAAATTGCCAATTTTTGTCTACGTTTACTTATGATTTTAGATAGAAAAACAGAGCTTCAACTTTTTTATTACTTCCTTTCCATTAGGAGCCAATTTTGTTTTGCAAAAGATAACTCAAAACGCTTTTATGCAAACTGAAATAAAAGTGGAAGGTACAAGCGCAAATTTGTGATTGTGCGTTATAGTTTTCAAGTTGATACTTTATACGAACTGAATTTCATTCTTTACAGAAGTGAAATATTAATGAAATATTTGAGGAGTCATGCATCTAAGTATTTCATAACGATTTTGATATCTTGCTGAGTAAAAATTATGAGAAGGAAGTTTTAAATATGAATATGTCATGCAGTTATTTTCTCTCAAAAATAGACATAGTTCTGTTTTAGCATGAAAGACTTATATACTCTGTGGCATGATTGAATTTTCGTTTTGTTAGATTTTTTTTTAAAACTGGCAGACACAATTCTAACTAGTTGAACTGAGTAGAAATAACGCAATGAATGCATTGACTTGACTACGAAAATATTATACGTAATTGCTACTGTAGTTTACAATTTACGAAAGCAACCTTACACAACAAAAATATGAAAAGTAAAAAGCCAACTTACTGAGACACAGAGGGCAAGGATTGTCAATAAACAGACAAGCATAGCATCGTGGATGTCCGCAAGTATCTATGAGTCTTCTTCGCTTCGCGTGGTCATAGCGCTCGCCACAATCTGGGCAAGTTATAAACTTTGGAGAAGTCCAGGTTTCCATTATTGCAGGCATTTGTCACCGGGCATTTGTTACTGCGGTACAATGGATGCCAAAAGCCTACGATACTTTGCAACGAATAACCTGTTGATACACAATTTGTATGAACATTTGTTGTATAGAACCACTCTAAAATATGGAATAGCACGTTTTCTTACATTTGTAAATATTTAGTCTAACTTGTAACTACCAACCGGTTGCCAATGTCTTCGTCTGAAAAAATTGATATGATGATATGAAACCGAACACGGTACAAGTTCTTTGACGACAACTGAACCTCAAATTGTGGCCTTGCAGCAACAACAAAGATGAAGTGAACCGAGATATTTTAATTTACATTAAAACAATGTAACTCGTCAAGTTCTTTTTGTTTCAATTGCTGCGAGCAATTAATTAGAACAATTCCACTATAATTTACTCCAGCGTTTTGTTGTTTTATGATAACAAACGAGCTTATTCTTCAAACTTAGAAATTTCTTTTGAATACAACACAAATCAGATCAAGCCCACGGGGCCAGCAGTAGTTAAAAGACCAACGCACACACTTTAGCAAAATGCGTTGTCACTATATTGATATGCATGTTTTAAAACTGTCTTAAGTGTTTCAAACTGAAGTTTAAATATGGTAACTTTGCTTTATTAGTCAAATAGATAAGCCATACGTCTCACTTTCAGTTTCAGACGCGAATAATTAACTTAAAACTGCATGTCTGGAAACAACAAACTATATGGCAGGTCTATTCGCTTTAAAAACAAAAATAAATCTAACAGCTAGTATCTGTCACAACACGTTAGATAAACTATGAGTTGAAAGTTAAGGTTTTTAATTTTAAAAAACAGCTGAAACTAAATTAGGCAGTACTTAAACAGCACTTGAGCTAAAGTTTAGAAGGTTCCTTTAGTCAGAGCAAATAAGGACCAACACTCGAAACGTAAGCTCCTTCATGCACTAATGACGGTGATTATTATATATGAAGTTTTCAACATACACGTTGTAGATTTGGCAAATTGGTATTCTACACGCCACTATTTACACTTTTACTGGCCCCCCTCTCTAAAATCTTATTTTTCAACTACGCGGGAATTTAGCTTAGGTCAAAGTTGATAGACTTGATAAGCTCTGAAATGACAAGGAACTGAATATACTGGACTTGTTTAATTATAAGCTCATGCCACTTTTACCATTACTGTATTATTATCAGGCTCCAGTATACAGACTGAGATAAGTTATTTTAAACTGAGGAATGAGATACTCTTGCGGGGTATTCTCCGATTATTCATAGCTTTCATCTCCCTGTAGAAATTGACTACCAGTTTATAGCCACTCTCCCGTCAGACCATTTTTTGCTACTTTTAGTGATATTTTTGATATCTCCGTCATTATTTTGAAATGTGAAAAATACGATAATCACATCACAGATTGAATAAAAATGAAGCCTCTTGAATATTTTGAGATTTTTTAAATGAGATTTGAGGGAGAAGATAGATTTGGTAAATGTAGTTTTTTAAGAGAAATTTGAGTTTGGGGGAGTTTTAGTGAGGGCTGAAAATTAATTTTGGAGTTAATATTTGATAGAAAATCGCCAAACCGTTCCCTAACGAAAGTGGCACTTTCGCTTGGTTTGGAGGGACGGTTTAACTCCCCAAAATTCTTCTAACTCAAATACTTCTTTCAACTCCTTCACTATCCACCAAAATTTAAGGTAGAGAGGTCCCTTAATCCAACCACATAAACAAAGGTCGTATAGCGGCCGCTATGTGCATGTGGGTGGTTGTTGAAATAATAGAAATCACAAACGTAAGCCGGTAAGGTATTTCAGGTGTATATCTAATCAGTGACATATTTCAGACGTATATCTGTTGCATTCCCCGAGGCTGTAGTTTGTCTATTAGTATTTATAGTTGAAAATTTGAATCAAGTCATTTCTATTCTTAGGATCCTTATAACACCTATCGATATTTATATCACAAAATAAGACTCAGGGATACCGTCAGCAAGAGGGCTTTAAATCCTTTATGACTGATCAAACAGGCTTATTGTAAAATCTTTAATTTATCACGTAGTATTTCCGCCAAGTATCAATGGTTTCCCTTCTTAAAAAAACACGAAAACTCGGTCTTTTGCTCAGAAGTTTCAAGACAAATGCTAAGCCGAGGACTACAATTATTGGATAGTAACCGACATCTCAGACTTCTAATTTCCTGATACATGCAGGACTCTCATACGAGGTTCGAGGACTTGCAGGACTTTGTAGCTGGGACGAACTCGCAACAAGCAAAGCATGCGATTAGCAAAAATCTTATTAGAATTTAGATAAGCACAGCTAGCAACATTGTTATTCTGAAGGTTTATTGTAAACTCGCTATCCCCGCATTTGATGCCTTTCGTTTAAATATATGATTCAGAATATATAATTCCCTCTTAAGGGGTTAAGCCTTTTGCCTGCTTTGGACTACGTAAATGATTCACCGATTAACGCTACACTCTTTTTTTATATTAAAAGAACATCGAATTTTTCCACTGAGGCTGAACGTTCTTAAATATTTTCGGGATATTAGCCTCAAATGTTCTTAAACATGTTTTTAAAATATCTTTACTGATTTGTGTTTATATTGATTTGTACATGTATTTTGTACTCTTTTGATAAAACTGTACCGACTTTCTTGCCAGTTTGTCTCAAGAGATATACCGGTCAGAACTGCGATTTGGTAAATAAAAAACATGTGATGTAAAATGTTGTCTGCAAACTTTAGTCAAGAAGCCCACCAAAAAGCAAATTTTTCAACAACACTGTATAAATTATTTGCAATAGGTTATCATCATAAGTAAATGTTCTTCACCTTTTCTCAACCTCAACATGTTCTTAACATGTTCTTAAATTTTTGGCAGCCTCATGTTCTTATAAAAAAAAGAGAGTAACACTTGGGTTGTGTGGGCGAGGTTTTCCTTCGTCAAACATGAAGTTAGTGTTTGAAATGCCAGTGAACCATTTCAACTTCCTTTATTACGTCAGACTCGAGCTAAATTATATTTATGATTGCTATGAAGCTATTGATAGAACCTACACTGCCTGGTATCAATCTGTAACCCTGGGGCACTCTTGGCAGAAGAATAGGGGAAGAAACTAGAGCGAAATTTAAATCATGAATAATGAATCACGGCTGAAAAATGGACCGGAATCACGAACGACAGAACATGAATCATGGAGTATTGTGCTGCGGAATACTCTAGAAATCATGAATTTCACCGCTCTAATCAAAGAAAAAGATCGACCGAACCGAAGAAAAACAAAGTAAAACTAGAACTAGAAGCTCACGCAACATTATCTTATGACTTGGCTTCATCATCCTCATTCATCATGGCGTTAACTTAAGTTCCGCTTCCACTTCTGCCTGTCCATTTTACCGTCCCTCTATTGTTCCACCATCGTCAATGTTTTGGGTTTTATAATTTTTCTTTCTGATAAAAAAATGATTTGACTTCCAAGCCTTCTTGGTACTAGGAACTGTGTTGGACATGTGCTTCGTTTAGGTTACACGAAGTACGTTTGTCCTACGCAGTTCCAGGGCAAAAAGACTGTGGGCTATGAGTATGTCACCTTGGAAGAAATGCAGAATTTGCCGGGACTATTTCGCTCCGCGTAAACTGAATGAGCGGCTAGAATGAAAGCACAACTTGTACGGGCATGTTAACAACTTTTGAAAATGGAAAAAATAAATTTTATTTGTTTAACTCGGCAATTTCGAGATAGTTTTTCGTTTCCGATCGGAATCTTGAAATCCATTCTGAAATCAAAAACTTAGCTTGATAGATAAAAGGCGTCTGGAGAGTTGCAGTGAAGTCCAAAGGCCGACTCCGCTTGTATTGAATGTTTAAAATATAAAAAAGAGTTAAAACTTGAGAACTACTCAAAGTTCCTAACGCTCGATTAGAGATTAACTTGGATAACAATTTTTGTGTAATTAATTGATTTTCTAGAAAGACACCACGAGAGAATCGGTGCGAATCTATTATTTTTTTCAAGGAGTTGTTGAAGATAAACTATAGAAAACGCACGTGTATATATGTACGCAAATTGAAGAGGAAAAAGATTGTCAGGAAATAAAAAAGAACAATTCAGTTTTTCAATTACTAAACAAAACAGTTCTACTTGGAATGTACTATACCGGCAGACCACCTTACCGTTACTTTCTCTAATATAACGGGAAAAACAATCGCTTCTGTTTTTAAATCTTACTTTAAAAAGTGGAAAGGAAAAATCATACTTTATCAAAACCAAAAATATGCTATTTACATCCGCCTTCATTATCTTTCCATTATCTCTAGGTGCACATACATGTATACATAACGGATGGAATTGAAATATGTTCTCACCAAAACGTAATTGAGTTCATCATCGGACATGTAGATTTATGTTGCAGAGGATTTTGTTTTGTTTTGTTTTGATTTTTTCTATCCCCTCTAAAGAACTAACACAAAAATCCGTGCAAGGAGTTTTATAATGGATTGACGAATCGGACATATACACAAGACAGAAGTGACGAACTTTAAAATTACAGCACTGTGCCATATTAAAGAGTAAGTGACTCGGTTAAAAACAATGATAAGCACTCGGAAACACTTAAAATTGTGATATTATTTTTGTGGTAAGTGCACAAGGCTTGAAGAAAATATTTCAAAATACCAATTTCAATTTGATCACGTATCTCAACATAATGTCTGAGCACTCTCAAATCACTCTCTTACGACCAGTGACATTTCCTACTTGAGAATTTTTGACAAATAAATGCATTAATTAATTGCAAAATCGAACTGATAGTATGTTTTTTTGCATCTTATCTTCCTTGTTCACGATCCTTTTAACACTGCAATATGGACTTTGGGGTAAAAAGGATAGGGATGATCGTCGGAAAATGTGAAAAAATACCCTAAAAAATACCAAAGCGTAAAA
>JAPEIX020069045.1:0-11072 GCA_026122405.2 Zoanthus sansibaricus | reverse complement strand
TTGACAAATTCTGAAGTTTTTATTGTTAAGAAAATTAAAATTTTTGACTTTAAAAAATCTAGCATGTAAAGGGTTAAAAAATATTAATGTAAGCCCATTGTTTATTAAGTAAAACTGATGATGATTAAAGTTGATTGTGCATATTAACATAGTGGATCTTGCTTTTTGGTGTAGATTCCTTACAAGCCACCACACTATGGTAGAGAGTAAGTATTCAAAATGATCTTGATTAGGTGTATCAAAAGGGCTATTAATTTAATCTAAGAGAGAGGAGGTCCCTTAGAGCACCAATTTGGTCAGCCTAGGGATTGAACCCATCCCATACCTACCCCTGCATTTGCTCACCATCTTGGAGTTGAATGGTAATCGTCCCTGTTATTACAAAGCTAAACAAAACAAATAACATGGCCAATGATTTGGAAATTGATAGTTTGCCTTGGTTATGGAGGAAACAAGAAAGATGGATCCATGGCTTTATGGTTTTTGAAAAAGAATATTCTTTATTTTTAACAAGGTTAATATACAATCAAATTAACCTTGGATTGGTAAACGGTATACAATTTCCTTGTCACTAGTTGTTGAAATAAATAGATTATACATACTGTAACTGCAGAGGGCTGTGAAAAATTTCTTATCTTTCCTGATTTGGGAAATTGTTTCAAGTTTTTGATATTATAGAATTCATTTACACTCTGTTATAATTTAATGCCCTTGTTTAGAATATTTTTGATATAATTTTTGTTTCTTTCAAAGCCACATTCATTTAGTATTGATTAATTATATTCATTTGTCTTTTGTTAATGATCAGCGGTTAGTGAAAGCAAGAAAGGTGGAATTGTGAATGGATTAAAGACTTAAAAAACAATACATAGTTTCTCAAGATCAGATGTGATGTTGGAAAACAAAGAACAGCAACTAAATAAATTAAAATAATCAGAACAGACCATTATACTATCCATTGCTAAGTTGATCGCTGATGTGGATAACTGTTTATATCAAGTCTTGGTACAGGCAAGATACTAAATAAATATGGATGATCAGGTCAAAGTTATCAGCAGTGTCTAGAAGTGCAATCAGTTGCCTTAAGTTTCTAAACTTCCAGAAGGGAAAATGCTTTAGATATTAAATTTATTTGAGACTGCCTGCACACTTTTCATGATAGTTTTGTTCTTGTTGATTTATTTGATTTACAGCAATTCATTTGAAATCAGAAGTTGGTGATGCTGTGGCAGTGACTAATGAGGCATTGTGCTTAAAAAAAACTTGCAGGATTAAAAAGCTTAATTTGTTGTTGTAGAATTATTTTATATTTTAATATTAAACTGGGTTATAAATACATAGATTACACCAGCTCTTACAATGTGGATGTTGTTGATAAACATTTTCATCTTCTTGCTTTGTGTTTTGGCAGATTCCATGGCTCAATTTCTCGTGAAGAAGCAGATGAACTGGTGGCTAACTGTGATGGTTGCTATTTAGTGAGAGAGAGCCAGAGGTCTCCTGGACAATACACACTTACAATGAGGTTTGCTTTACTCTAGAGCTGTATAGTGGGATAGATGTATTGAGGAAAATTTAAAAAAAGGTGAAATCTTCCAGACCTGTAAATTTTTCAATTTTGCTATAACTATTACTTTTCCAATAAATTACAAGAAATTTTAGAGGAAAGGATGGAAACATAGTTTAAATTTTATTGCCTCCTCCATTAAAAATTTTTTACCAAACTGTTTTCTTGAAAAGATCAGTATTTGATTGATTGTTAAATATTTAGTTTGTATTGCATTTATAGTAGGTGTGTGGTATAATGTACAAAATATAGGAGTAAGCTACCCTTATTTTAATACTAAAACAACAAGTAGAGCAACAAACTTCTGACTCAGTGATTTCTTTGCTCCCATAATAATTTATTGTAATTAAAATATTGTTAACAGGTTTGCAAATGTGTCCAAGAATTTCCGATTATATTATGATGGCATGCATTATGTTGGTAAGTTTATATTTTTGAATGATTACATGAACTCAATAAATGTATTATAATGAGAGGTGTAAATTTTGGTTTCTAATAGGAACAGGAGATTTACACCATTGCATCACTTGCTACAACTACCAGAATCCTTTGCCTTTTTTGTCAAATAATTAGTTGTACATATTTGTTCTGACTACTATTCTCAAAACTTTAGGAATAAGTATTTGAGTATTAAAGGAAAAAAATCGGAAAGCATTCTGACTAGTACATGACTTCTATAGTACTAGTTACTTAGTGAGTTCTACGTCAAGTAAATTATTTTGTTATAATAGTGATAATGCTGTTTTGCTTTTGGTATTTAATGTATTTAGGTTTGAACCGCTGATTGCATGTATCGTGTGTACCGAAATGTTAGTGATATCCTTGAATCGACTCTTGATATTATGTTGACTTGAACTGCTGATCATTTGTATTGCATGTTTGTTGCTAGTGACATTCGAAGATTACACTGTGTTCCGAATAGGAGGCTACCATCACACAAATAGCTTAGTTACACTCAGTATGCATTAGCTTATTAATTACTATCAATGGGAATGTCATCAGTTCCTTTAATTTTTCTTCATTAGTGATGGTTCAACTTGCAATACCAAGTTTTTTTTGCTAAACATCGTATCGTAGTAGTATCATAGAAAATTGATTCCCATGTAAATTGTCAGCACTGGGTTTGGTAACATGTTGCGAGGTTTTGAATTAGTTTTCAAAACTTGCAATATTAGATGATAAATAATTAGAAAATCAATGTGCTGTGTAACATGTTACCATCAATTTTAATTGTAACATGTCACAAATTGTTATTACAAGTGGAATCGTGTAATTCACCTTTCATTCAAGTCCTCCAAGGCAAACAGAACATGATCATTTCAAGAGTATACAATGAAGAAGACCAACAACTGGCCATGGTTGTAAGATTAAATTAACCTAGATTCACTCAGCTGTAAGGACATTCTTTCGGCACCATAGTGTAGGCCACGTTGATGAGATAATTTTATTATGATCTTGTATTTTCTTAATAATCAACATCTTCATGGAATGATCTCTCTCTGGTGTCTTGAAATTAATTCAGATTCTATTGTTTACTAATTATATATTAAATATAAATGTTCTCCCTGTAGGTGATAAGAGGTTTCATACCATACATGATCTTGTTGCTGATGGCCTCATTACAATGTATATGGACACTTATGCAAAGGATTACATAGACCACATGGTGCTTGAAGCAGCAAGGTCATCAGAGAAAAAGAAGAATGAAGAGCAAAGGGAAAAAGATGCTGAGATTAACAGAGAAGAAAACAGTGTATCAAAAGATGATGTAGATTCATTCCAGGTATGTTCAATTCTTCTGTTGATTGATGTGACAGAAAATAAGAAAATATAAAAATAAGACTATTGCTTTGAAGTCCAAGAGGTTGAGAGGTAATTTTTTGTATCACCCAACCTGCTGGAATGAAAGAAGTTATTATTATATAATAAAGTTAACAGAAAGTTGAAAAATTGCAATTTTGACCAAAATTTTGTTGACCAAAACTTATAAGGGTATTTTCTTAAATTTCTCAATGTAAAAAATGAGATCTATAAGCTAGGTTAAAAACTGAACAGGCTATTTCTTTGAAGTCAAAGAGGTTGAGAGGTAATCTTTTGTATCACCCAACCTGTTGGAATTTTGGAATGAAAGAAGTTATTCCGAAGGTCATTTTTTTGAATTTCGTCATGGGCTCAGAATTTTTCCGAGTATTATTGGTTTAAAAAAAGAAGAAAACAGAAATTAGAAAGAAGTTATTATTATATAATAAAATTAACTGGAAATTGAAAAATGGCAATTTTAACCAAAACTGACAAATTACATTATTTTACAATCATGATAAACTCTAGGGAGATAGGGAGGCTGCACCAACAATCAGAAGACTCCTGAAAATATTGGGAGGGTTGAAATCTCTGCCAATTGTTTAAAATGGAAGTTGATTAGGTACTGGTTGTTCTTTAAGCATACCATTTTTCAGTTTCTGCAAAAAACTTTGGATTGTATTATATAATAAATGATTTGTTCATGATGATAATGAGATTTATTTGTTTCCATTGATGATATTTTTAGATTGATAGCAATTGATATGTGTAATCAAAATTTTGGCCAAATAAGGAATTTTACATAAAATTTGATTACTAAGTAAGTTAACAAATATATTATAATTTTAAAATGTTACAAGATTTTTTGTTCTCAACACAAAAATAAAACTCAGAAAACAAGGTATGAAATTTTTAAAAATTATTGTCAAGGTTAATTTGTAAATATTAATTTGTGTATACTAAACTGGCAACTTTTGAGTAAATAAAAATTCCTGATGGAAAAGCTTAGGACACATGTTTACTTCTAATGTGTTGGTGATTAATAAAAATAATTCATTAAATAAATATGTAAATTTATGTTAAATTTTTGTGTTCACGCCAGACTTTCCCTTTTATATTTTTGCCAACTTACAGTATCGAAAAAAGTAGTCAAGTTGGCAATGACAGTGGCAAATATCCGCCTCACAAGAATACGTTTATGCACTCAAACATTGGCTTTGGATAAGATTATAATTTGTTTAATAACCATTATCCCATTACAGCTACACTGTGAGAACTATATCAATGTCCTGCCTATAGGGAGACAAATGTGGCAATTTTTTCTTATCTGCTAAACATAACTGAAAACTGGATAACTGTCTTCTTAGACAAATACTTATTCTTGAAAAGGATTTAGTTTCACTTCTCACAAGCTTTGTAATAATTGACTATTACTCTATTCTACAATTGAACTTCTGATTTATCACGAATCTAAATTTAAAAACTTAGTGAGTAAGTAAATCATTCACCAGTTGAATAAGAAAGCTTATTGAAATTTAAATTATTTAGTAATATGGATCCTTTCACCAAATTTACCATAAGCTACATTTATTTTTTTCTTCTGATTATGTTTTTTCTCATTATTCTATTAAATTTCTTAAAGAATTGTCTCTTGGTTTCAAGGGGACAACAATTCATTTAATATTGATAGTAAAAACAATAAGTACTGGTATCGAATTTCTGTTTAGGTTAAATCAATTTTATTCTGGGCCCATTTAGTTTTGCTATCTAGACATTTTAAATTAAAATGCTTTCCATATATTTTTTTCAATTTATCACAAAATAAATGTTGTTGTAAAGTGTGTTAAGTTTGTCTTAACTGGTAACTGCAAGTTAAAGTTTGTCAGTTTAAATCAAAATGGTCTGCCAAGATTAACTGAGCTTTAATTTTTTGCTGCACCTGTAGATATATGTTTAGTTTGTTTCCTATTAATAAAAAATGAAGTGTTTGATTTTACAATGAAGAACAGGCTAGAAGACTCCTTTGTTTGTCACAGCTATTTGAAACCTACTTGAAATTTTGATTATCTAGAGAATGATTTCAACATCAGTTCTTAGTTATGTGTTGCTTGAATATCTTGGAAACTAAGAAAGAGTTTTAATATGTAACCATCCTATTTTGGAAAAATCCCAGTCGACCACATTTTTGGCTGCATGTGCTAACAGTTTTGATGTTAAAGAGATGGAATATGAATTCAAGTGTTTTGACAATGGAGGGTCCTAAAGGAAGAGATAATATGTGTGTTGTATATCTTGTAAGTTATTAGACTTTGTATCTGTTTTTGATGTTTCTAAATACTAAAAAATGTTAAGCTTTACATTTCTCAGGGTGGTGTTAGATTTGATAGTGTTTTCCAGAACTTTAAGTGGTTTAAGTTTAACCTAAGTCCACAATACAGTATTGTAGGTTTATCATAATTATGAATTGTATTAATATCATGGTACGTACATAGTTATATTTATTTAATACATTTTAAAAACCTAAGTTTTGAAAGTTAAAATTTTTTACTAAGTTTTAAAGAAACTATTTGTTAATTTTTTGAAACTACTTTCATATTAAGATACTGTCTCTGTTTTCAATATTTACAACTGTAGATCCTAAAAGTAATTATAATTATTTTTTATGATCTGGGTAATTTAGACATCCTTCTGAAAATACATAATTTTATTGCCCTGCTGTAAAACTCAAAGGCAATTATGCTGACGTGCATTTCTACAGCTTATTAATCATAACACTTATTTTTTTTTATGTAAAAGAGCACAAAATTTATGTTTTCAGTTAGACACCATAATATGATTGTGTTTTTTAGCTACATCTAGATTATATTTGTGAACATTCTGCTAGGTTAAATAATTTTTATTCCATAATAGCGTCTCAGTTTGCTATAATTTTAAATGACACAATCTGATTATAATTAAATGCTTTACAGAATAATATTAATAATATTTTTTTTATTAACTCTTCTCGTTTTCCTTCTTCCATTATGTTCCACCTATAATTATTATAATTATATTTTTTCTCACCTTTCCCTGTTTTGTAATAATTTTTGTCTTGAGCTCACAGTGTTTCCACTATAATTACTGTATGTTATCACTATTAGTGGATGTTTCAATCAATCAATCAATCAATCAATCAATCAATCAATCAATCAATCAATCAATCATTCAATTAATGTATCAATCAATGAGTTAATCAATCAATCTATCAATCAATGAGTCAATCAATCAATCAATTAATCAATCTATCAATCAATGATTCAATCAATCAATCAATCTATCTATCAATCAATGAGTCAATGAGTCAATCAATTAATCTATCTATCAATCAATGAGTCAATGAGTCAATCAATTAATCAATCTATCAATCAATGAGTCAATCAATCAATCAATCTATCTATCAATCAATGAGTCAATGAGTCAATCAATTAATCAATCTATCAATCAATGAGTCAATGAGTCAATCAATTAATCAGTCTATCAATCAATGAGTCAATCAATCTATCAATCAATGAGTCAATGAGTCAATCAATCAGTCAATCTATCAATCAATGAGTCAATCAATTAATCTATCAATTGATGAGTCAATGAGTCAATCAATCAATCTATCAATCAATGAGTCAATTAATCAATCAATCTTTATTTCATCACTACTATAGTAGTATATTCTTTTAAAATACATATAATATATTAAGTAGAAGTGAGGAGTCTACTACAAAAGTATATGGTGCTGATATTGTGTAGACCTCTTAGAATAAAATTAGTTGTGATAGAACTTATAATTACGTTGTCAACAGATTATTGCAACAACAACAACAATAATTAATAAAATGGTTTATGAAAATGATATTTTTTTTTGTGATTAAAATACAAAAATGCAACTAGTGAAACTTAAGATTAAGTGCTGCTGTCTGATTGAAGTAAAATAATTGTGTTTTTTTTTTTAAAGAGATTTGTTGTTTTTGAATTTATAATTATATTAAATAAATTATACTTGTTCCAAGTTTTTAAACCGATATATGAAATTGAAACCCAACCAAGTCTTGATACACTTCTTCATTTATAAATTGTTATATGTGCAATACTTGATTCCATTACATGATGATGAAGGCATGAAACATGTACAAAACGAACCTGCCAAAACATGTCAATCTCAATAAATACGGTGTGGATCTTTATCAAAGTTTAACAAACATTAAATTATTTTTAACTTTTAACTGCCTATAGGCAAGATAAGGAGAAATGTGACTGTTTCATTAAAGTTTGGGAATTGAAAACTATATATAGTTAGTCATGCTTATTTGTGATTTATTAAATATTTTTACACTGATTGCTATACTGACATCTTATTTTATTTTTAATGTATTAATTATAAAATTATTGTTTTTGTTTTTTGAAAATTTTGGTTTTTTGGTTGTGTGATAAAGTTTTGCTCAATGTTTTTGATGTTGAAAATTTAAAACAGACATTAAATTATTTTGATGCCTTTTTGTAACTAGATATTGGTCAATATTTATTTGTTATTTAACAATTATTCTACTCGCGCTTGTTGGATATATATGAGATGATTATAGCCAACGAGGCGCGTAATAAAGTTTTCAAATTTTTACCTTGAAATATTTTCATGCCATAATTAGTGGTTTTCTTTGTGCTCCTTGTTGTTGTCGCTTTTTTGATAGTTCAATTACTTCCTTCAGCACCATTGCAAAGCGATTAATCGCCGGCCGCCATTGTTTCTTGAGGGAAAATTTCTAGCTCTCTTTTAATTTTATGCTGACGCGTACGCTTACCATATTTGTAGATTATGGTATATTGGCTCATATACCATAATGGTTAAGCCAATAAAAAGTCTTGCATTGCATTATCCAATAATCCTGTTTTTAATAATATCTGTTATTTGATGGCGAAGATTTATTCCATTTGTGTCCTACCATGCATTTATGAAGGTGGGCACAAGTGTAACCAAGAAAGAAATGCTATTTATTAGACAACATAAACTAGAACTCAACGTGCAAAGTGACTTTATTACCGCTTAAGTTTTTATTTAAGCCAGTGCTCAATCATGTTTTATTTTATTTGTTCCATTATCTTGTATGCTAATTCTCATCACTTAGCGAACTTGAACTCTCTTTTGCATTAAGTTATTTGAACCATTTGTTTATTGTTAAGTTATAGCACCAGATGAATAATTGTAAATATTTTAATCTTGAAAATGGGATTGAGAGGATGCCCAAATGTTGAATAAATCTAGTTGCAGTTATATTTTATATTTGTTCATGTGTTAGCAAAACTTTGTTTATTAATAACTAAAAAGTTAATTGTTTTATTTTTATACCTTTATTTTGGTTACATGTTTGTATAAATAACAATTTAGTGTTAATTTTTAGCTTGCAGATCAGTTTTGTAACAGCATTGGTATTCTGCAACAAAATGCTGCTCCTGGACAATTCTCAGGATTTGAGAAAAGTAAGTTGATTACAAGTCCTTGCTTTGTCAGCAGTAGAAAAGATTTATATTTCTGAAACATTTTTATTCTGCTTTCCCCTTTAATCTAGACATAAGAGTTAATTTACAAGTTAATTTTAAAGTGATTTTTCCAGCAGTCTCAATAATCAAATTCTTTTCAATCCTAGAAACTATGAATTTTCAGTTTTTGTAGTGTTAAGTAAGTGAGAGCTTAAGAATCGTTCTGGATGGGACACCAATCCATTGCGAACACTAGCAACAATATATGGCAATTAATTTTTATGCTGAACAATTCATAATTAATTCTCATTGCATTTAGTTCTTAAATTCAACAAATTTAACAAAAAAAATTTGCAATGATCTAGCTATCCAAAAAAAACATGGCTTTCTTGAATTTAAAGAAATGTTATTTATGATAAAAATGCTTTCTAATCATTTTGGCTCAAAATTACATTGGCTCAAGTGATTAGTTGAAATACGTATAAACAAAACAACAGGATGTTGTGTACTGTCTTTTTGTCCTTGCAAAAATACTGATATGGTAACATTTTATAATATCAACTCTGCACATTTTTTATTTCTTTTAGCATCTGAAACAGATGGAAGTGTTGTTACAAAGGAAGGTGTGACTAATTTGTTATTCTCGATTTTTCTATTTACTTTTAAAAATTAAGTAATAGTAGTTGTTTCTAAAACTTGAAAGGGTTTGAATTTCTAAACATATTATTTTGAAGGTCATGCAGCTTTGTTTGCAACACTTATTGGCCGAACAGCAAAGGACATTGATTACCTGATTAACTCCCTTCCTAGTGAAGAGTGTTCTGTTGAGCTACAGGTAAATAACTCCAGATATTGCTGGTAAGCATCAATGCTTAACTTGAGGGAGTGAAAAGATGTGAGTAGTACTTGCAAGGGAGAGATGTTTTTTTGTATTGCTGGAAATGTTGTCAGCGAGGCAGCATGGCTCAGTGATCAGAATTGAGGATTTGAGTGCAGATAGATAGATAGATAGATAGATAGATAGATAGACAGACAGACACACAGACAGACAGACAGACAGATAGGTAGACAGACAGACAGACAGGCAGACAGACAGACAGATAGACAGACAGACAGATAGATAGGTAGGTAGGTAGGTAGGTAGGTACCTTTATTTAAAGATGAAGAGCCAGGTTCAAATCCCTGTCTCGGACTACTAAATGCATTTTTCCCTGGTGATCCCAGGGGCAAATTCACCACACTTTGTAAATAGCCAGCTGGTTTGCCTCCTACCAGTTGGGATTCTTAGCTGGGAAAATGGGATTTTAACATGACACTGAAAAGCAACTCAGGGGAGTTGTCATTAAGCAATTTTTTTTTTTATTTATTTATTGTTTTATTAGTAGCGGATAAATTTCATACCTTGCTGGTGATTTTTATCTTGGCCAGCCTCACGGCGTCCGGGCATGGGTCAAGCACGGAACAAATTCTGAAACTGTTGGATTCGCGGGTGACAACATTGGCCGGCATTGGTTTGCGATTGAACCCAGACAAAGTTGTTGCCTTGACAACCGAAGCCCAACGTCCTATTTTTGTGTACCCGAACATAGCGTCTTCAAAGTAACCATCTAGCAGGCGAACTTCGGCAATCAAAAGGTCGGCTGGGGCACCGAAATGTCGAAATGTTTAATGAAACATAATGAAACGATATGTTTTCGTCAGAGCAGCAAGGAATGTTTTGATACCTTCTAAAGATGATGTTCCGCGTCCACACCAAGAAATTTGGACCTCTGTATTGCAAATACGCACCGAAACCATTGATGAGACGCCAGGTACTTCTGTGTTTGTTTCTGTGCGGGCTACTGGACTATTCCCAAACAGGACCGGACTCAATTGGATCTGGTCTTGCGAAAACCTCCGTGTAGCGTCGTTGGCCCGCCTGGAAGTCTGAAGTGAGACGCCTCAAAACACAAAATTCATGAGGAATTATGTTTTTTCATGGGAAAAAACTGGTATGTTTTGGTGGTCGCACAAGTGTTCCAAACAACAACGAAGATATTGCCAACCAACTCCAAACAAAAAAACACGCTGGGTCAAACGAAGGTTTTACGTTGGTTTCCTGATGGTCATCATCGTTCCGTATGAATAAATGTTTTGTTTCGGCCAATAAATTTTGTTTAGTTCGTTTGGAACCCGTTGTTTGTAACACTGTAGTGTGGATTTG
>JAPEIX020068956.1:0-11073 GCA_026122405.2 Zoanthus sansibaricus | reverse complement strand
TGCTTCGTCAGTTGACAAAACAACCCGCTCCTAATCTCTCGATCTCACCAAGAGGTCAGACTCACGCAAGATGTGACCATCTTTCCATTCTGATAGGAGGCAAGTTTTCCAGCAAAAATTTTATTTGCCAATAAAAAAATAAAACCAAAAGTCAAATATTTCCATTTTTTAAAAAATGTTTTGAAAAGATAGCTTTCAACTCCTAAATTTCTAACAAACTTGCGTACACTAACAGAAAGTTGTAATCAATATGGTCATCTAATGCATTTTTATCTATAGCTTTTTACTGATATCTGTTCTGAAAAATAAGGTTTAAATTCATACACACTTAGTTATTTCTGCTCACCAAAAGCAAAAATTTACAAGCTCTTGGTGAGCAACCTTATTATATACTTACAGTCTGCTTAAAGCCAATAGCTGCAGTTTGGGGTGCCTTGCGAATGGCTTGCAGTAAGTTTTTATGTGCCTCAGAGTACTCCAACTGAATGGCCTTGATTATTCCTAATATAAAACAACCATTGAGTTAATTATTCTTAAAAGCTAATGGCCGAGAAAACTGACACAAAAACAACATTTTATATTAATAAAAATAACATCACATAACCAATGGAGAAAAAGAGGACAGAGGACCTAATAAAGATCTTGGGATTGAAGGAAACAGTGGTTCAGATGGCAAAGGCGAATGGAGTGAGATGATATGGGCATGTGTTCAGGAGGAATGATGGGCATGTTTTGAGAAAAGCATTGGAGATTGAAGTGAAGGGCAAGAGGAAGCAAGAACAACAAAGAAGACGTGGAAGATGCAAGTGGAGAAAGCAAGAGTATTGGTTTGGAGAAAAAGGATGCCATGAATCGAGCAAGATGGTGAGTGGGAGTTGGAGAGATTGCTACCACAGTGGGGTAAAGATCACATGACAAAGATGCCAATTAATTCAGATTTGAATTCAGTTGTAATCACTAACTGAACTTGATAACCAAGCTCGCAAAGAAGCCAAGGCAAATATATTTAATGAAGGTAACATGGTCTGAGTAAAAATAAACATTTCAGGGATTCAGCAATAATGTGTCAGTCAAAGTCCTATGGGACACTTTCAACATAGATATACGTGATTCTACAAAGAGACATATCCCAAAGAAATCAACATCAGAAAGGTGGCACCATGTATTACCAAGAAGCCAGTGAAAGTCGGACTAGACATATTACTTTAATTAAAATATTTAGGTTTTCATGCTTTGAATAATACTTATCATTAAAACAAACTCTGCACATAATGGGAGTATTAATGACAGAGTTCTAATCAACATCTCACTGTACCTGTATAATAAAGGAATCGTGCCCACTCATTTGTTGATGCTGATTCAGGAAAAGAAGACTTAGAAACTAGCTTGTCAGCCTGTTAAGATAATTGCCACCCTTCTGTCAGCCAGTAATTTTAGTCATCAACGTCTAGTCAAGATATCATCAATAAATATAAAATGTTTGAAAACATGCTGGTGATAGTGGTGACAAAGATGTTGACACATCTGTTAATTAGTATATACTATAATTAGCTTTTTATATAATTAATTTTGACATAACTAACAAGTGAAAACTTGTTTGTGTTTGGATTTATACACAGTTTTGTTTCCACTAGTCCAAAATTAACCAAAAAACCTCACATAACTATCACACTTATAGAACCAAACCTAAAATCCTGTTGTATTGAAAAGGCAAGATACAGTACATGTTCTAGTGCAGCATCTGTTTCCTTCATAACACATTGCTATACCTCCTTTCCCAAAGTGCAACGCATTATCACATGATTTGGGACACTCTGACTAAAGAAGGTTCAAAGTAATTCAAGTCTAACTCATATCAAACTAGAATATTGTTGGCAAAGGCCTTTAATGCATAGCCTAAGCCATAGCCTTCTTTTAGGGCTATTAGTTTTTTGTTTTCTTTGATGATCAATCTACAGATTTTAAGCTATTATTTTACAGCACAACACACACTACCAAAGATTTTTGACACTAATTTCTGACACTTTGTTGACAAGTGCAGACCAACAAATACCGACCAATAAACACTGACCAACAAATTAAAAATATATCAAGATCCTCTTCCCAACACATATCAGTCACAGTGTCTAGACTGTCTCTGCCCAATTTGATATTAGGCACCTTTGGTTAAAGTGTCAAAACTTCATCAAAAATCTTGGTGTGGTGGAAACATTAGTACACTTTGAACTGTAAAGCTTGTTGCTATCCTAAAATAACAGTGCAATCTGAACATTAGATCCAAGTAGTTCAAAAGTCGAACAACCATGTTTTTGTTTCAAATACAAAAGTCTATGTATTCCTACAAGGAAAGTTTTGAGCTATAATTTTGAGATTAACAAGTTTTATTTTTTGAAAATCCAAAACAGTTTTCTAAAACAATTAGTTTTTAAAGAGAAATACTCCTTGACTTTTCCTTTAGCAAAGTGAAACCAGTTTTTGAACAATCCAGCCCAGTAGAAACTTTGGAATCTTCTCAACAGAAATGTAACAATAAAAAGAAAATTAGAATAAATTTCTTTTTTCTTGGTTTTTCAATTTTATTCAAATATTTACAATAAGGAGAGACTACCAAACTGATTTTAATACAAAATAATTTCAATTGGGGTATTGTGATATATGTGAACTTGGGGAGGACACTCAAAATGCAGAGAGAAAAGTTCAGTTGATTATGCTTCATTTTCTTTTGACACTTTTCTTATTGTCACTTCCCACATGCAATTATTACAAAATGGGACATGGTTGAGGCTGTTCTAATTCTTAGATCAAGTTAGTAATACTATTACAACTACAAGTGGTGAAATGCTTAGCTGAAAGTATAACAAATGGCCCTCAGGGCAACTTACCTGATCATATAAATTAAAGTATAGATAGTTTCTTAAGAGCAAGTTTAACAGGGTTGCCTGAAAGAAATACATGGGGAAAGCACTATGAGCAGGACCTTGGGAGCTCTAGAATAAAATTTTACAGATAGTGTGGTATTTCAACAAGCAGCTAGCTATGGATTTATAGATTAGATTACAGGATGAATCACACTAAATGAGCTTGTCTTCCCTTAGCAAGAGATAAAGATTTAAATTGCAAGCTAAAATGTTGCCTGGTGGGGCAACTATTACCTTTCTCAGGGTTTGTACAAAAGAAGGAAGTTTAAATTTAAAGGATTTTCAAGGACTTTCAAGGTCCAGTACTTCAAAATTCAAGGACTACTTTTGGAAAGGTTTGAGTATGACTCACAACTTTATTTATCCATTTAATATGTCACATATCTAGCAACAAACTACGGTAATTAGAACAGTTTTTTTTCCACTGTCTAGTAAATGTCCACTATAACTGCAATGACTTCATCTTACTTGCTCATTTCTTTATATTTTCGTTTGTTTTAAAATTAATTTGTTTTTACGTTCTATATATCCCTAAAAATTACTTGTGCCCAAGTTAATTTGCTTTAGCTTTACATAATTAAAAAAACTTATTATCTGTATTATCTTTGAGTGTAGAAAATTCAAGTACTTTCAAGCACGAATTTTCAAATTCAAGAATTTTCAAGGCCTTGAATTTTTATTTAATTTAAATTCAAGCATTTTAAAGGACTTTTAACACTTGTACGAACCCTGCTTTTTTGTACTTGCTCAATCCTTTTAGTCCCACTCAACATCAACACCCAACTTCTCCTTACATAACACACACAAAATAGAAATTTGGTAATGGGAAAATGTAAACTGATCAAACAATGCAAAGTACTAAAGATTAAAAGTTTAAATATTCACACACTTGTTCAATGAAAAGTAACAGGCTCAAGTAGGGAGAATGTAACAATAGAAACTGGAACTGAGAGGGTTAAATTAGCTATAAATTAAGATAACATTGCACAATACCACAAATCCTCTTCTAAAATTAAACTAAAATAGCAAGTACAGCAAGCAAAAACAGCTGTGCATGGCTGCTAGCAATCAGGCTTGCTATATTTTATGGTTTTTTAACTTTCCATTCACTCAAAGAATCATTTTAGGAACAAGTAAATGTCTCTCAAATGGTTGATTGGAAGTTACATATTAAACAATCGAGTACACTACAAAACAATATTTATGATTATATTTTATTTTTCTTGTAATATTCTGAATATAAACATTAGCTGCCATGAAATACCTGTCCTTCTTCATCATGTCTTAGAGTGGCAGTCCTAAGTCTTTGATGAAGATAACTGAAATGCAAAGAGCAAATAAAATATTTTTTTAATGTGATAGGCTTGCATGATAAATGGGTATAAAAAAAGCAAAAGGAGTTTAAAAAATAAATTTTCTCAAACTTAATCATTAATTAAATGTTATGATAAAAAGTATAATAACAGAAACATTATTAACAAATTTAATATTAATATTTTTTGACAACAAGAGGCACAGATCACAAACTAAAGAATGGCTATATATACATGTATAGTATAAACTAGGGATTACAAAAGGCAAATTTTACTGCCTATTACAGTGTGTTTCTTAACCCTTGGGAATTGAGGTACACCTGGAGTGGGTATGAGGTCATAAAGTGCTGAAAGCTCAAGTATCTAGAGAGGTCTGGGGACATCCCCAGAATTATTTTAAACTTTTGAGTTGGGGAAAACCGGTACAGCCGTCGGGGAACATCGGTACAATGTACCGGTGTACCGGGCTTAAGAAACACCCTGCTGTAAGGGAATCTTTCTGCTGCCATAAAACTCTTCGACAAGGAGACGTCCTCGGGGGTCCTAAACCCAGTTTCCCCGGCTGTACTTGCAGAGCTTGAAAAGAAGCACCCACCAGCTGCTGGCATCAAAGAGGAAAGTCTGTTACATGGTCCATTGGATCTTATTCCACCTGGTATCTTTGATTTAATCGATGAGCGGATGATATACAAGGCTACAATGAGGACGAGAGGCTCCGCAGGACCATCTGAAGTGGATGCAGAACTTTACCAGCGAATTTTGTGCTCGAAGAATTCAACATCGAGGGAAAGATCTTGCGAGAGGAAAGAGTGACAACGACGAGAAACCTGTAAATATTTTCTTATCATCCAACTCTCCAAAAAAGCTACACCTCCTGTTGGTTGATACCTTTGGACAAAGATCCTTGGGTCCGCCCAATTGGTGTCGGTGAACTCCTGCGACAAATTTTTGGTAAAACAATATTTACCCTCGGGTGGAAAAAAACCTTTTCAACGAAGAGCTAAAGCAAGCAGCAGACCCCCTTCAGGTTTGCGCTGGATTCGGTGGAGGGGCTGAGGCGGCCATAAATGCGATGAACAACATCTTCCAAGAGGACGAGACGGATGGAGTACTGCTGATAGACGCAAGTAACCCCTTCAACCAGATGACGCGATCGACGGCTGTGCATAATATCCGCATTATTTTCAAAGAAATATCTCTATATGTCATCAACACAAATAGAGTCCATCAAGGCTTTTCATATGTGGTGAAGGAGATTTTGTCGCAAGAAAGCACAACCCAAGTTGACCCTCTAGCAATGCCGTGGTACTCAGCCAACACATCAATCATTATGGAGACACTGAGAAATGGTGTACCGTCGGTGAAACAGGTGTGGTTGACTGACGACTCAGCAGAAGCTGGAACGATTGCATCTCTTTTCAATCGGTTTAAATTTATTGCAAAAGAAGACCAAAAGTATGGTTATATCGTTAATGGTTCAAAAAGCTGGTTGATCACAAAATCCAAATCGCTGGCAAATGAAGCGAAGCTGATATTTAGAGAGGATGTCAAGATAAACTTGTGAGGGCAAGCGTCATCTTTGAGCCGTAATTGGATCTAAAATCTTCAAGGATACATTTTGTGAGGAAAAGATCACCTTTGGAGAGCAGAGCTCGAAACACTAGCTGAGATAGCAAAGAACCAACCGCAATCTGCTTATGTTGCCTTCACTAAAGGGTTCAAGCATAAATTCACATACTTTATGAGGACAATCGAGACCTTTGAAGACTACACCAAAAATTTTCGTTAGTGCTTTCAACGAGAAAAAAACTATTTCGAAACCCTCAGTAAGGATTAAAATTGCTTGAACAATGTCGGCGGTGGGGTTGGCAAATAGATATAACATCGTGTGCCTTCCAGCCCCCAGTTCATTCAAAAAACTATTTTGCATACTCAGTCTAAGAGACTGTTGACTAACCTTCCAACACTTGCCCGAGCATCAGGTTGACAATCTGACTTGAAAAACGTGCCGGTAATTCTAATGCCATCCCCCCATAAACCCGAGAATGAGCCCTCAATGTAGTCTCCATTCGGCATTGTCAACACTCCCTTCGTTGGAACATAACAAATGGAAAAATGTTGAATTTTAGTTGTTAGTTATGACATTACAAAACAATCTCAGTTATCTACGTTTTTTAAACAATTGCAAAATTTGGGCTTCAACGGGACCCATGCGATTACCAGTACAGCTTCCTTACCAACTGAACTATTAGCTCACTAGCTCCGCCATGAGCTGTTTTTCTGTAAGAGCTTTTATGCAACAATGCAAACACTTTCAATGCCTCAGATTTCTTAATTTTTCTTTCATTTTTATCTATTTCTTGACAATGTTACACTTGATGATTAGATGAATTTCTACATTTTGAAAGAGCAGGTAACTATTTTATGTAATTTATGTCAGGAGAAGCGATAATCATTCAGTTAATTTGCTTAAACCTCGAAGAACTAAATATATGCTTAATAACCGACTTAAACAATTTGATCAGGTATAGAAAATTATTAAGCACCCAAGAAAGACTACAGTAATAGAATTGCCAAAGATAGCATAGTCCGTAAGGAAGAGGGAGTTCTGACAAGTAGTTATAGGGTCTGAAGACGTAGCTAAAGTTACTTTAAATATGAACACCGACTTCATGATATACCTTGCCAGCCAGGAAACAATTGCCAGTGAACTCTCCTTCATATTTTGTGTTGTCATCGGAGAGCAAGACACCAGTGCCCTGTTGATGATGACCATAAAAAATCAATATAAGAAATTGACAAACAAAAAAAACAAGTATGACAAATTGTTGCACTTTTTAACTCCTCAAACCACGAACAAAAGAAATCAAAGTTAGAAAATATACCCCTTTGTCTGAGCAGCGTTTTACAACTCTACGTTTTAGAAATATCTCTCTTAACACTTTTTACGGCGATAAAAAAACAAACCTGAGATCACAAGTTGTACCCACTCACAGACGCACATCAGCAACCTTTTTAAAACCCCAGCAGTAAAAACCAAACATTTTTTTAGAATGTGATTTTAAGCCCTAATAATAGTTTATCGTTGCAAAATCTTTCAATTAAGTCCCATAGTTTGCACCGTTTAAGTGAATTTTCCTTGATATCTTCAACGGTATATTTCAGCCCTTATAAATGTTTATTTTCTCATTAAAATCGGTGTATTACTTTGTATTTGTTAGGAATACAGAAAGGAGCTGTCGATTAACTGCTTTGGGTTAATGGCTGATAGTCGACACTAGCGGTTTGAAACAATTTCAGAGGCTACTACTGACCCTCACTATAGCGCTAACCCAGAAATTCTCTCCGGCCAAAAAGGATTTTTGTAACTTCGTTTTCTTATTTTTACCTGTCTCTTAAAATGAGTAACGCTCGAGAGCCAAAACATGATCTTAAAATATTTAAAATTACTTCGTATATGATTTTAATCACGAAAACTATAATATATTTGATGTTCAAAATAAAATTTGTTACTTTTACAACATATAGTACCACCTTAGTCGCATTTTTCCTTCAATCGTAACTTTGAATCTTTTCCATCAACTAGTCATTAAGTCGATAATTATGCAGTTAATAATTAATCACTAAACACGAAAAAACTACGAATCATTAGCCCACGAGAAAGCTATTCATATTGAGTTTTTGATGGCGAGAGGTCTTATTGTTTTAGTATAAATCAAGCACTCATATGAAATGGTATTCATGCATCTAGTTAACAGTCATCGAAAATCGATAAGTTTGGACAGGAACGCGCAATTCTTGCTTCTAAAGTACTAATGAAAAATACAGCTGCTAGAACAGCCAATCCGAATGCTAGTTTTGCAACAACCCAGTGAAAGGTAATTCTAACAAACAGAATATTACATGGAAAGCTAGAGATACGGAATTTTATCATTTTGAATTGAAAAGACGCCAGAGTTTGTTCGCTACAATGTTGGTTATTAATAGCAAAAGATCTAATCCACACTTGAAGATAAAGCTTGTTTCTCTGCACCTGCATAGTATCATCTAAGTAATTAAAGTCTGGTTTTCACTTGCTACGAAAGCACATGCACAATCCCAAATGGAAGCATAAGGTAATGCTGCCATTTTCCCAGTGAAAACGAATGTCGACAAGCATACGTACAAGCATCAAAGCACAAAATCTTAGGTTCGTTGAATTGACTCCGCTCGAATCGAAATCTTTTAATACTTTGTCATACAAGATTCTACAGTTGCACAAAACTTCAGAAATTTTTTCATCAAAGTTTGTAACTGTCTCCGTTATTTTGTTAAATTGCTCAGACAAGAGGGAAGCTGGAGCGAGTGCTATAATTGGCCACACACAGCCAAATGACGTAGGTTTCTCTGTGCTTGGGTGTTGTTTGTTTTCACTAGTAATAAGCGAATGCATTTTTGCTTGCTTCCAGGTCGTTTTCACGGTGGAATATGAGTTGGTTGTGGTTGCGTTTGTGCTTGCGTCGCTAGTGAAAACCAGGCTTTTAAAGAGTTTGTTTTTGAAAAACGACTTAACATGAAAGAACAAACTACAAACCGTTAGCTTGTTTTGAACAAAGATTCCTTCGTTGTAAATTCCCTCAACTGTTACAATAATTCCACTGCCTTGACGGCAATCATTGTCCCACATGCCCATGTACTTCTCTCCCCTAGGACACAAGAACAAGCTCAACTGTCACGCGTTCATGTAGCTGGTCAAATTCTTTCATAAAAAACCTGATTTTTCTGAAAATGTCTTCTGAGGACATCAACACTGCTTACAGAAACATTGTTCGCCTTCTTTTGACAAAATACACAACAAAGAAACACAAAGAGAATATACGTGTAAAAATCAGTTACCCAAGAACTAAATGCTCCTATTTAACATTATATAGTTGTACATTTTAGCGACACTGTTGAGCCACGAAATCTAGTTTAGCTGCCTCGCAATCTATTTTAGCATCCGAGCCTTCTTTTTCTAAATAAGGAGCAAATTATTTACACGAGTTAAATTCTTATTGGTGTATTTACAACAAAGTCTCTATTACATTAACCCAAAAATGGTAGAGCACTTCGCTTCAGTCACCAGAAACAAACAAATTGTCTTGTTGCAAACATTCACTAATTAATTTACCTGCACTGGCGTGAGAGTCGAAAATAATAGATATTGCTAGGAAAAAGTCATTGTTTATTAAATTAGCCTTGAAGGGAAAGAGTCACAGCATTTAGTTTCACCAATTACACAGTAAGTAACTGCAGAACTGCAGTGCCAGATGTAATGAGTTCGTGTGGATGTGAAAAAAGCCGTTGAAGTAACGATTAGTGTTACAAATCTTATCCAAAGTGCAAAGAGCAGGATTCAGTCTCAAGCGGTAAAGGCGTAACACACGCTCCATGATTGTTTTGACAACAATTCAAAAGTTCAGAAAGTTCTGGAAACATTTGGGTCTATTATTCAGTTGAAGATTCTTCGTATGCTTAGGGTAATAACATTTACATGATGGAACCATTAATTAAATTGTTTTTAACATACTTTAGAATTTCGTCTTGTACTCCATATCCACATTTCTTGTCGCTCAGCCATTCTCCAATGTAGACCGTGGCTGCAGCCGAGGAGACTGTGCCCGACCTCATACATCCATGTCCATGACGCATGTTCTCTTTCCAACTACCAAAATACTGGTCACCATTGCTGTATCTGTGTGTTACCACATATTATTAATTAAGGTACTATCAATACAAGTATAGATAGCACAAGTGTGCTAGCAACTAACTTGAAGCCACAATAATGAGCACTATAACCACGTTGGTAGCGGGCTTTACCCTTAAAACCACCATAATAGTGAGCCTAATTGCTAGAAGGCATGGACAGCTGTTTTGGCATTTTTAGACCTCATCAGCACAGCACACCTAGCAAACAAGCTCAGCTTCCCAAAAGGAGCATAAGATGTGGGATGCGGCTATAATGATCAATGTCGTGTATAGATAGCACAAATGATACGACATAGCGTACTATGGCTACGCTGGTAGTGATTGCTAGCAGATATGGACAGCTATTTCGACCTCTTTAGGCCTCATCAGCACAGCATAGCTAGCAAACAAGCTCAGCTTCCCAAAAGGAGCATAAGATGTGGGATGTGGCTATAAAAATCAACGTCATGTATAGATAGCACAAATGATACGACAATGGGCACTATGGCTGCGTTGGTAGCGGGCTATCGATAAATGTCATTGTAAAACATCAAAGCTAATTAATATAGGAGAGCCAAATAGTTTATAAGTTGTTTGACCAGGCTGCATAAGATGACAAAAACATTCAACATTGAAAGCAGAAGATTAATTCAACAAATCTAAAGAGCTCTGTAATCTTATGTTTCAGTAAAGTGTGACATGCAGTCAAATAAATACAAATCTCGTTGCGCCTTTGAAACACCAGTAAATCGCGAAATACGATTTCATTTCCTCACCTCATTTTGCCAAAACCTGTCATGTTTCCCTCCTCCCACTGGCCTTCATAGCGCATCCACTGTGAGTCGAATGGACATGTCCCTCCCGGCCACATCATCATACCCTCACTGCAACGATACAACAAGAGCTTAGTGGCAATGACAAAGAAGGCAATAACAAGATGCCAAGGAGAATAGAAACAAACTAAACCACAGGCGACATAAAACCTTGAGGGAAGAAAAAACCATTGAGGGGAGCAAGACTTTTTCGAATATATCTGTTATGGTTCAATTTTCAAAACAGTTTCATTTTCTCAAACTGGTCTATTTTTTCAAACCAGTTTATTTTTTTTGAACCAGTTTGAAATTTTTAAATTGGTT
>JAPEIX020068932.1:0-11078 GCA_026122405.2 Zoanthus sansibaricus | reverse complement strand
TGAACGCGCGAAAACTGGGGCGAAGACAAAAATGTATCAAGCAAGGGCGTCTTCGCCCCAGTTTTTGCGCGTTCAATACTTTGCCGGCTTGTACGAACTATAAAAGAGGAAAAATAGGGACTGCTTGTAGTCTAACGACTAACGTTAACGTAGTTTTCCAGCTATTCATTTTATTTTACTCCTTAGTGTTTCTCACATTTTGTAGCTGGTCGACCTTCCCAGATACTACGTGACATGGCATCTTGTATACGGTATTCTTTATTATATTCTTATTTTTAAAATATTCTTAAAATTTGGCCAATTTCAGCCTCGATAACAATATTCTTATAAAAAAAAAAGAGTATTGTGTTTCTCGGATAAGCGGATAAGCCAAAGCTACTCTGGATTATTTTACTTAACCACATGATTATTTATAAAACTTTTACTTATTAAAGGATTAACTTGTACCCAATCCCCCAAACTGGTCAATCGCATCACTCAATTCATTTGTACTCCCTGGCGTATCTCGGGGTTGCCTTGACAACGTATCGGCGACCACGAGCTGCTTGCCAGACACATAAACGACCTCGAAATTGAATTTCATCATTCGAAGCTTGAGACGCTGAACTCTTAGTGGGCTTTCATCCAGATCTTGCTTGTTCATAACGGTCACTAGTGGGCAGTGGTCTGTTCTGAACTCAAAGGGTTCGTCTCGTCCAATGAGATATCTGTCGAACTTGTCACATGCCCATGTCATGGCAAGGCCTTCCTTCTCAATTTGACTATAGGGCTGCTCAGCAGCATTAAGGGACCGATCGCGAGAGGCGTAGGCTATCAGGACTTCTCGCCCAATGGCTTGTACTTGTAGCAGTACACCTCCAAGGACATAGCCTGATGAGGAATCCGCAGACACGACGTTTTGGCGGCTGGGTTGTAGAAAGCTAGAACCGGACTTTTGGTTGCTAGCTCTTTCAGCTCTTCCCATGCCTTCTGCTGAGGATGGGACTAACACCAGCTTGTATCGTCCTTCATGAGCTCAGGTAAGGGTGCTGACACAGTTGAATGGTTGGACAGAAACTTCGCAAGGTAAGCCAACATGCCCACGAAGCGGCGCAGCTCTTGTTTATTACTGGGCTCATCCATGTCAAGGATAGCTTTGATCTTGTCGTCATCAGCTTTAAGGCCTTGCTGACCGCAGATGTGTCCAACATGGATTGTGTGACTGACTGTCTACGTCGTTTTGCGGATCTGTTATCCATTTTGCATAACAAAAGCGAAGTATTATTCACCCTCCGTCATGTTGTTGCCTTTACACCGTTTGTCCGCAGACCAGCTTTCCACGAATGCGCGTAAAATCCTTTCGTTTGTGCTTTTTATATTTTTTTTTATTTTCCGGGTCAAAAAGGGGGAGGGGTGACTAATCACCCGTTCCAACCCCCCCCCCCTCCCCTCCTGGATCTGCCCCTGTATGATGTCATTTGTTTAACTGTGGTAACAACCGGAGTAAGTCCAGTATATGTTAACCATCAAAGTTTGAAAAGTAATTAACAAGCAGCTATCGCATACTGGGCTGAAAAATTAACTGTATTTTAGTACCTGTGGTCTAATTAATCGCAGGCAGACATGAACCAACTATAACAAGCATCATTTGTCACAGAAACAGTTTAACGTCATGTTTAGGATAAAATATAGGAATTTATAGAAATTTTAAGAAAATATAGGAAAAAGATAGGAATGGCCCAATTTATAGGAATCTACAGGAAATGGACGCCCTGTAGAACCATTACATGAAGACTTCATTTGTCCGGGCAACTATGCAAGTGCGGTTAGGCCACTTAAAAAAAAATCCCGGTTTATCATCAGCGCGCGCACTGATTTTTGCCAGCGCATTGCCTTTTTTTTAATTTTATAAAAGTTGAAAAATATTTTCCATGTTGCAAAACAATAAATAGAGTGACAAACCATTCGGCCGGCAGCATATTATGACACTTGATTCCTTTTCTATGCATTTGTGTCACACTCGTTCAACCATTCAAACTCCACCTTAGAAATGTCACTTTGTCCAACTTAGTTTGGTAATTGGTGGTGCAGATTTATTCCCGAACTAACTTAGCAGTCCGTAAAAGCATCAACCCTCACTGATGATAAACCGGGATTTTTTTAAGTAGTCTAATAAACTGTGGTCGCTTTCTGCGTATTCTGCAAATTACACCCGCCGTTTCACTATTGTTTTTAGATTTTGGCACTTTTTTATGTTAATTGTTGTTGTTGTTGTTATTGTTTCTAATTATAAAAGATCGACTTCATTACGTTACGACCGTTTTTTTTTGTTATTTCTATATCCAAATTTTACAACCTTAATAGTTCATACTGTTCTAATATAACTCACTTAAGTTTTGGATACGTGGTTCTTGGATAGTTTGATCCCAATCACTTTTATAATTCTGTCTGTTTACTTATAAGCTCTCTTGCTTCTTTATGCAGCTGATGCCTTGGACAAAGACGTGTTTGTCGTCTCAAATCTGACCAAAGTTAACAGTTCTGAGGTACGCTCTTCAAACTGTTTAAGGCGGCATAATTGATGCAGCGAGTAAGATCTCTGCCTTCCAACCACAAAGTACGCAGTTCGATCCCCGGCTCTGCCGAGATAGGAACATTGGTACGACCTTCTTGTCCCCCCGAGCACGATTCCCGGGACACTATATTCATTGTTTATAAACCAATGAGGAACCAAGAAATACAGCTAGGTACTGTCGAGATATGGTTTATAAAGTGAATGACGAAATTAGTATCACAGGATTCGTTATCACCCAGCATTCCATAGAGTATCAGCATCTGTTGGGAGCAAACCTGAAATGGAGTCACACTCTCATCCGCTCACCAAAATAGAAAACGGCGATGAACAACGGTTCTTGGGTTATAAAAAGTTGCCACTTGGCTTATAAAATGTTTTAGTTTCTATAACAAAAAGTTTGCCACTGACTCTTGACATTTTATTTATTTTTAGCAGACGTTTCGGCTAATACTTAAGCCTTCATCAGTGATATGAAAACTCTGGAAACGACCATATTGTACTTCCGGAAGCCTACAAAGGCATAGCGCGAGCATAACTACATGGTCACGCGTGAAAGCTTCGCGCAACGTTAATTTAAAATAGCGTATGACAACAAATTTTGTTTTCATATCACTAATGAAGGCTTAAGTATTAGCCGAAACGTCTGCTAAAAATAAATAAAATATCAAGAGTCAGTGGCACAAACTTTTTGTTATAGAAACTATGACATCTCCTGACTACACCTACTCCATTTTTAAATATAATATTAAGTCTCTTCTATTCTATTTTTATATTAGTATTTTAACTGTGAGCAAATTTTCGAGCACTATTTCTAAATTTGAAGCTCTTTTTACGGAAATCGAGCACTATTTCAGCACTTTTTATCATATTTTGTGCATTTTTTGACGGTTTTTCCAGCGCAATCGGGACAGGCCTACCGTAGCGTAATGAGTTATTGCCAGTTATTACACTCCCTACCCCACCCCTCTTGCTATTCATCCCATACTCTTCGATTACTGGTCCCCAGTCCAACTGTGCCGTTGCTAAGCGTAATTTGGTGGCAAGAGACAAGAAAGCAGAAAGGTTGTGGTGACTTCTCTAATTTTTCGTTTTTCCGCCATGAATCAGATGGAACATAATGTTAAGATCAAAGACTTCAAACGCTACGAAGAGCCAGGTGCGTATGTGAACACGATGCACTGTATGAACTATCGCCATAACCTGCCCAACACACTGGAACAGTCCCGCTTGGAAGATCGCTTCAAACTGATACACAAACCCAGAGAAAAAACAATTCATAACTTAAAAGATCACGGTGATAGAATGCGGTTTACCAGAGACCAGCAAATAAGTCTTGTAGTACACCAGGCTGACGATATTCGTGTGGCGCAGACATTTAGGAAAGATCATGTGGACTCGATCAAACAAAACGTGAATGTTGCTAGAGATGAATTTCAAAGAGATGTTCGCGTCACTCGGCCAAATGTACAAGAAAGAATCGAAGGAAATCGACCTATGTATAAAATCATAAACAATGGAACTCTTTATGGTAACAGATATAGGTTGGAAAGTAAATAGCCGAGGTAAGAAGGCGCAGACCTTGGGCAAACCATTAGGAAAATACAGTTCGGACATTAAATAGCTAGCATACACCATAAAAACGACTGAATCAGTGAGTTACAATTTCATTGTTAAAGGACAAAAGGTTGCAGTGAATGTATCTTGAATACTTAGGAGTATTTTAATTTTTTTTTATTTATAAATAACAAAAAGTAAAATTGTTTTTTTTCTTATTTTTTTTTTAACATTAGTCCTAGATATTTTCATATCCTTTGTTCATGGTGCCTTTGGTGGGAAAAGAAAGTTCATATATATATACCTTGATTAAATTTCTTCTCTATGTAAAACATCTGTTATTGAAGAAGATTTGTAACTGATTAAAGCACGGGTGGAAGAAATTTGTCCTCTACAAGAAGTAGCAACTTTTACTGAAAGCTTTAACCAACAGTTTACTCTGGTGAGAAACTGCTCTTTACTTAGGAGTTTCTATAGTAAAGTTATGTGTTTTAACAAGTTGTTTACTCCATTGGAAAACAGACTATCAAGGATTTCTAAAAATTCCTAGGTTTACTTACAAGTGTGGCTAACTTTTGATAACTAAGTAAACTGGAAAAGAAATCATGAATATGGGTGAACTTCCATGTTTCTTTTCTTTAAGACAGGAAACAAGCTGCAGGTAGCATTTTAAGTAGTGGATACAATGGTTTACCAGGCAGACATACACCATTCATGCTTCTGGCACAATCCTAGGGTAATTTGGGGAAATTTGTAAAATTGAACTCCCTAAAATGCCTTTCCTACATTCCCTGGACCAAGTGTTCAACCCTGTTCAACAGTAAGGTCTTTGAAGGCATTAAAATGCTCACAAAAATAAAATATTCGATTGATTTGCTGTGTAAACCTATAGACATCATTTCATTGAAAAACAACTGACGATGTGTCTGGCCTGAAACAAATTCCCTACTGTAGGTTAACTAAGAATTAGAACTTTTATTTTCTTTTTGTTCTTTATTAATACTTGGTATATGCTAATATAAACTTGTCGAGGCTCAAAATATAAGTGGTGGTTAGATTTTATATTGCATTTGTAAATTACTGTGGAACTTGATTTGATGAACTTCCAAGGGACTGAGAAAATGCATTTGTTATATCAAGGGCTCATTAAATTAAGGTTTTACTGTATAAAATGTTACCCAATTTTTTGTTATCAGCATTGAAATTGGTTTTTCTGGAATTAAATCACAGGTTTGGTTTTCACCTGGGGGAAGGGGGGGGTGGTACTTCCTATATTGGTATGATAGGGATGATCTTCGTATTTTTTAAGGGTCAAAATTAAAACTTTGGTATTTTTTAGGGGTTTTCAGAGAAAAATCGAGATATTTTAATGAAGTGGTATTTTTTAGGGGTGCATAAATAAAATGACAAAGTCATTTTTTTGTTTTCCCCCTGTTTTAGTATTTTTTTAGGGACCAATTTTTGCTATGAGGTATTTTTTAGGGACCAAAAATTTTACGCTTTGGTGTTTTTTAGGGTATTTTTTTACATTTTCCGACGATCATCCTTATCCTTTTTACCCCAAAGTACCCCCCCATCCTCCGAGGGGGGGTTTCACCTTAAGGTAGTTTTACATCAATAAATATTAACAGAACATACAGTATTTTTTTTTTGGCTTTAATCAATTTGTCTCTAAGTTGACCCCCACTTTTCTAGTTAAAACCAATGCTATTTTTAAAAGCCGATGTATAAGTTGACCCCTGTGTTTGAAAACATGTTGCAGCATTATAAAGTAAAGTTACCTGAAAAATACAAATAACAATAAATACTAATTATGTACTAATAATTTACTAATAACAATACTAATTATCTAATAATAACAATTATTTACTAATTATTTGAGAAATATGTACAATTATAGCCTTTACTCTGTGAGTTAACAATTAGTCTTGAGAAACCGAAAACAGTGCAAATTTTCTTCACAGCCATGTTTGATAACTTAAATACAGTACAGTACTCCGGGCCATTTTGAATATTTTCCTTGAATACAGTATTTTAGCTGTGTACATGTACTGCTTCAGTCTTGTGCAAAGTACTTTTACTTTGTAGTTCTCTTTGACAGATCTTTATCACAATTTTGTTGGTCTTTTTTTCTCGTGTTTAAGTCGAGGTGCATTTTTTGGTTACAAATTTGACTTACTCACGAGAAAAGTGGTAATGGAATTATTGTTGATTACTAAACAAAAGAAACAAAACTTTTTTTATTACGTAGCAATTATATATTTTCAATACTGCTAAATAGGAGGCAGTGTTGCTCGGTGGTCAGAGTTGGGGATTTGAATAATGAAGAACCGCGCTACCGAATGGATTTTTCCTCGGCGATAGTGGGGGCAAATTCACCATACTTTGTAAACAGCCAACTGGTTTGCCTCCTGCCAGTTAGGATTCTTAACTGGGAGTGGAAGGGTATGTATGATACTGAAAAACTCCTTTAGGCTTTTTGGTATGTCAACGATTTGCTCAGCATCAACAACTGCAATTTCGGCAAATTTGTAGACGAATTTATCCACCAGAGTTATACCTGAAGAACACTACAGTTACTCCTACAGAAACGGGTTATCTGGACACAAAAATTAACATTGGGGAAGGTACAGGAGGAGTCAAGAACAGCATTTATGACAAGAGAGAAGACTTCAATTTCAAGATAGTAAACTTCCCATACCTTGACAGCAACAGCACAGATAATCCAGCATTTTGTTATCGTTGTAAGTCTCTTGTAAGTAGCCCAATAAAGTTGTTAAAAACAAAAACAAAAACAAAAAGTACGAGATGAAGCTGGTGATATATGCTAGAATTTGCAGTGATAAGAGAGAATTTCAAACAAGAAACAAGCACTTATCGACTAAGTTAGAGAAACAAGGCTTTAGGAACAAGATATTTAACAAGGTATTCGTAAAGTTCTGCAGTCGCCTTGAGGTCTGGAAGTATGGAGCATCGATGAAAGAACTTAGAGATCCCTGATATGTTTGGCTGAAGTTACTGAGACATAGTATCCTTTCTTTTAAATGTTGTATTTGTATGTGTTTTTGTTAAGTAATGCGCACTCTAATTTATTTTTAATTTGTTTTTCAGGCGCGAACTTGTTTTTTTTTTCTTGTTGTGTGGTATGTGCCGGTTTTCTTTACTTTACTAACGTTGTTCAGGTACTGTGCTCACTTAGTGGGTGGCTCCACCTGCGTTGTTCTTCAACTGGTGCAGGATTTAATGGAGCTGAAACCAGTTATAGAGTTGCACACAATTTAGGCATCCTGCTGATGAACAGTAACTGTTTTGCTATTTTTTTTAAGCAGCATTATAGTTATGTCTGTTCAGATATCTATCATTATATATTTATTAATATATTTACATAAGTATACAATGTTCCTTCCTGGTTACCGCTATAATGGCAGTATAGCAGGTGGTGAACTTGGGCAAACGGTGTATGGTTTCATAGTACAGGATTGCATTGTGGAGTCACTAGAGTTCTCAAACTGCGACCAGCTAAGCAATGCATAATGCAAATAGTGAACGTTTCATTCTACTGTAAACCGGAAAAACAAACACTTTTGGCATCCAACTGAATGAGCAAGAAAACCGAAGCCAGTTTTGCCCTGCACTCCTATATCCCAGTTACTTAAATAATAATTCATATATTCAGTATTTTTTAAAAGCAGTTTTAAAAACATTGTGAGAACCGCATCGAAAATGCTTTGAGAATCGCATTAAGAATTTTTTGAAACTGAACTGTCACTGGTACACTCTCTTTTTATAAGAACGTCGAATTTTTTGACTGAGGCTGAACGTTCTTAGATATTTTCGGGCTATCAGCCTCAAATGCTCTTAAACATGTTCTTTAAATATCTTTACTAATTTTAGACAATATGAATAATACATGTACCGTATGTGGTACATTTGTGTTTACATTGATTTGTACATGTACTTTGTACTCTGGATAAAACTGTACCTACTTTCTTGCCAGTTTGTCTCGAGAGATATACGATTTGGTAAATGAAAAACATGTGATGTAAAAGTGTTGTATGCGAATTTTAGTCAAGAAGCCCACCGAAAAGCAAATTTTTCAATAACACTGTATTGAATTATTTGCAATAGGACCAATAGGTTGTCATCATAAATAAATGTTCTTCACCTTTTCTCAGCCTCAGCATGCTCTTAGATTTTTAGCGATTTTCAGCCTCATGTTCTTATAAAAAAGGTTAGAACTAATAACAAAAAAAGAGTGTAAAGCTAAAACACTCCCTCAACATTTTGCATGTGATCCATATTTTAAAAAAATTATCATGTCTATCACAAAGTCTGTACTCCGGGGGGCAGTTATAACTCGTTTACTTTGCGAAAAGAATACTGCTGTCTTTCCCATGCATGGCCATGGCTTCCTTCACTTGAGTTTCCTAAACTAGCTAAAATATTTGTTTCTTTTTATCTTTCGTTACTTGGCTGTGAAAGTCTTTGGCTGTTTGAATTAGTAATTCATTCGTTGGATGCGGGAGAAACAATATATTTTTTACTGAAAAATTCCTGATTTATAAATATTTGTTCCGACCTAATGATGATAATGAGGATGTTTAGAGTGTAACAACACTGATTTACTGCCAAACAGAAACCTATTTTTGGCACTTAGCAGTCGGTTAACCAATATTGAAAGACCGTCAATTTCTACACTCGTGAAAGAGCTTGAAAAGCATTATTACTATTAGTACCTAGTTTGAAGTAATTATCAAATTTTAGTATGTTTTGATAGCTTGGGTATAAAAGAAACCTCTCATGTTTTCAAAGACCTGTTGTTTTTGGTTTAATGAGGATAGAGTCTCAAAAAATATTTTAATTTTAATGAGTGCAGAAATTGCATTGAATATAAAAAACATTTCATTGCAATACAGGAGACGCTAGACAAAAATTTTGTTTAAAATTAAAATACTTGTAACAACTACTGATCTTCTCACAAACAGTTTTTAAAATCTTAAAACATTTACGATAAAAATGGAACGACAATCTAAAGCCGCCATCAGAATGTTTGTTCATCATGACAATATCAACTTTGCTTGGAGTTGAAGACTCGAGTACCGTTGTTCTTAAAGTCACTTTGTAAACTTTGGCTTCGCAATGTCCTTTTCGTTGCCGAAACCTGGTGAAACTGAAAGTCTTACATTCGCCCCACATCATGTTAGAAGAAAAGAGAGTCCTGCTGCTAGCAGTACAAATACAAAAAACCTTCGTCTACCTCGAATTAACAACGGATATTTGTTAGAAAATAAATCATTATCGTGTCCAAGAAACTTTACCGAAGATGGAGAGAGTAAAGATCTCTGCGTTAATTTTTTTAAAGCGGAAGAAACGTCAGTATCGTATAGAGATGAAACAAACTACACAAGTCCGTTGACAGACACACAACTTGGTATTGTAAAGCACGTGAAAGATAAGTTGAAAGAAAAACTGGAAGCTAAAGGAAAAGAAATGAGATGGAAACAAAAACCAATTCGTCAGAAATTCAGTAACATTGTTGATAATTCCAAATTAATCGTGATTAAATCTTGTCTCAATGCCGAGAAACTTGCAATAGATAAACTTGAGAAGGAAACGTTGAAGATGAAAGACGAAGTTATCAAAAATCGAGCTTTAAGACTTAAAAAAGCGCAGGAACCACAACCACTGCCCGAGGAGGTTGATACTTCTCATGGTCCAATAGAACATTGGCTTAAAGTTAGACAACATGTCGAGGAAATGGCTACTTTGAGACGAATTGAAGCGGACTTGGAACGTGCGCGGGCAAGACGAAAAGTAAACACAGATTTAACGATTGCAATTACTAGTGGCAAACTTAAGGCCTCTGACATGTTGAGCAATGAATTAAGAAGACTAGCAAAAGTTGAAGAAGTTCATAAACTTGTTTTGGAGTTAGAACATTTGGACTTAAGTGATGAAGCAGCTGAATTAATGAAAGCGGTGAAGTCAGAGGAAAAGTTCGAAATTGGGATACGTGCAAAGCTCTACAATGAAAACTTAAAGGCAACTTTATTCAATACAAGAAGAAACAGTCAGCAAATTGCAAAACTGCGAAGACTTTTAATTGAAAACAAAGAAAGGTTGATACAGATGAGACTGTTGGAAGAAAAGAAAAAACGAGAGAAAAAAATGGCAGAGCTCAAGAAGAAAGCACGCAATATGGAGCTGCAAAAGGCGTATATGCATTCCATGTTGAATACTAGGAGTTCTCGCTCACACAAAACTACTTTCTTCCCAAAATTACCAGCAATGGAAAAAAGGTTTATTATGACACAAAGTATAAAGACTAATAAGGCATTAAAAGGACGGCGATTCAAAAAAACTAAAAACCTAAAATAAATACAATTACTTAAAAGGACATTTGTAAAGGTGTTTATTTTGTTTTTATAATTAATCAACTTCAATCAGATCTAGAATTACCTATTCATCCTGCAATTACAGTTGATTGTGTATTCAGAAGAGAACTTGACGTATTTGAATTTAAATTTTCTTTAGGTTTTATATACTTCTACCATTTCGACATAAGGCGTTTTCCTGTGATAAGAATTTTTGCAGTGTGTAGGTAGAAACTAAAAAAACTTTAACAGACAACACTTAGAAACTTAGTTTTTTTACTAACAATAAAGCGTGTTTTGTTTAGTTTTAGCTAACAATCTTTACTGGCAATAATTGTGACCCACTCTCCGTGTATTAAAAAAGGCCGTTAGAGCAGGGGAAGCCGGGAGTGGCGCAGTGGTGGCTGCCTCTCCAATTATCAGACTAAATACAACTTTTTATTTGCAGCAAGACAAACTTGCCATTTACTCTCCATGAAGCAGAGTACTATTATTAGAAGTTACAGATTAAAAATTTTCAAAATACTACCAAAATAAATATGGAGAAATGGCATTTCAGAGAGTGTAGTTTGCCACATTTTTCCTGGAAATTGGTA
>JAPEIX020068881.1:0-11080 GCA_026122405.2 Zoanthus sansibaricus | reverse complement strand
GATGAATTTGAAATTATTATTCCCTCTGAAGAAGTTTGGTTTGAAGTGTAATATTTCTAGTATACCAAAGTCTTCCCAACAGCCTTGCTTTATACATGAAGAATGTTACAAACCATCAAATAATTGAAAAACATAAATGTAAGCGTAGAAAAATTATAATCAACAAAAGGTCGTGGGTTTTTAGATCAATCTCTGTAAATGCGGGCACCAACCAACTCCCAAAGAACTCACAGATTTCTGAACCAGGATATTTAGGAACCAAGCACTAATCTTAAAATACACCCTCACTTTCGCTAGTAGAGGATTTTTTGCATGTGCTCAACACACATTTGTATTTAAAAAAGATAAATTTTACACCGTAGTGAAAATAATTTTTCATACTAACGTTTCGTACTGGAGTCCTTTGTCGGAGGACTCCATGTCCGAAACGGCTAAAAAAACTTATTTTCACTACGGTGTAAAATTTATCCTTTTTTTTAAAACTGTTTCTGTAGAAACACCGACGCAGCATGCCATTTATGACACATTCGTATTCCCACTAAACTGATAAAATTCTCAAACCGAGTTGTTATTGCTTACAGTGCTCGAACGACGAAGGGGTTTATATAGTCAGTTTCCGCAATCTCAGCGGTTTGTGCGTAGAGTTTGTTTCTGTGCAGTACATTGGCTGCCTCGCATCAGCACAGCCTTGATTTCAAGTCTTTTTTCTGTAACCATCAGCACGTGGTAACAGTCATCCACAGTATTTCTCTGAGATACTCATCGTGCATACATAGCCTTGTCTTTCCAGATGTTAATCTATTTTTATTTACTAATTTAAAATGAAATATTTTGATTTCATTTTATTGTTTTTATGATTATAACTATTACTGTTATTGACACTGTTATCGCTATTTCGCTTCCGCTGATCTTGTTTTTTTAGTTCTACAAGAAAACGATTGATTCGTTACCCACCACATTTTATTTGCACTGCTCTACTGAGATGATTATAACAGACACAAATGTTGGATCTATGACTGACAAAGCTTAAGATATCATTTTTAAAAGCATAACTACAACTTAATGCATGTTATATGCGCATGTATATTTATAAGAAAATCGTATTGTTATGAGACATAAGGTTATATTAGCAATAAATAAATATAGCACGATTCTCTGGTAGCAACAGTCTTTCTAAAGCTGATAATCGGTAGACATAAAATGAAAACAAAGAGAAAAATAATTTTCTAAACTTGCAACAAATAAAAAGTTTCACAACTCTCGCTACACAATCTAAAGCATGTTTTGGTTCTGCGGTCTGTCGCGGTAATTTTTGGAATAAATCAAACATAAAACGTCAACACTAACATTGGATTTGAAATGTAAATATGAATTAAAGTTATGTAATGAATGATCCCTTAAACAATGGGAGAAAATTTGACTCGAAGAAAAATATTTGCTTATGTTGATCCGGATTAATAAAATTCTTTTGACAGTTGCTATTGAAGTTCCTTTAACCTCTCTATTGCCAAACAATTCTATGACCTCATGACGGCTGATCTAAAAACTTCCTCGCATTCTAATTACATTTAAACAATTATTGTTTCGCTGAAAAGTAAATAAAGCTACAATTCAGTCGCGAAAACCGGATTTCTCTACAGTTAAAGTCCTATAACATGTGTCTTAGTCGTCATGTTGATGTTACTTAAGCTACTTTATGGCTTGAGAACTTTCATTTTTAGCGAGCTTAAAGATGGTTCAGAACAAGAAAATTAAGTTTTTATAATAAATATAGAATCTTTTGTGGCCTTATACTTGCCGACAAAAAAATGTCGCAAGATAAAAAAGGCGATAATCGCCTAAAAAATCAGTATAACATAAATTAAAAAGCTAATTTGATTTATTAATAGCTGCCGCAGAAGTTTTCTCCAGCGTTACCGTCTAGCTATAAAAACCTTTCATATGTGTCAGTCTATTTCAAGCGAATTGAACTATATATAGGCGCTTTTGTTTTTGATAAGAACAACTTTATAAGAACAATGAGGCTCAGATTAGCCGAAAACTTATAAAAACAAGTTTAGGGTGAGGCTGAAAAAAGCGAAAATGTTTCTAGTTGAAACTTTACTGAATTTTGAAATTTACGTTCGCAATGTGCACAGTGAATATACAGAAGCACCGTTTAACATTTATTATTATATCTATTATTGTCCCAAATGATAAACGTATTCATGAAATAGTAAAAGTTCCTTAGACGATCAGCACTGTTTTTCAATACCTTGTCTTTTTCAGTTTCGATATTTTTCCGGCATCATTTCAAACCGCTCACAAAAATAAGAACAAATTAAAAACAAATTGTGGCTGAAACAGCCAAGAACTTAAGAGCAATAAGCCTCGGGAAAATTTACTGGTTCTTATAAAAAAAGTGTGTATCTATAATATTTGTAATACATGAATAATTTTTGGCGCGCCAAAAAGACTCGCAGTTGGTTGCTAGTTATTTTAAAATCTAATTTCCGCATTGTTCAAGTAGTGTTTCGTGTGTTACATAATTAATCAGTTATTGAACTATTTGCTCAAGCGATTTCATAAAGATTAAAGACAAAGAAGATATCACTGGACAATGTAGGGACGCTAGAGCTTCATTTGAAGTTAGTAAGAAGTGCTTGGGGCTAGAATGAAAATGACGAGTTTGCACTTTAAAATTCTCTTTCTGCTTAAATTAGACACCCCCTCCCTTCGCTTCGGCGTCCTTGTGAAAGATAGCATTGATTGTTCAAGATCTGTCAACAATGGATACATAGCTCAGTGGCGAAAACTTTTAAAAACCTATTTGGCTAATGTTGCGGCAACTATTCTTGATAGAAAAAAATTTACCAGAGTGTGTCAAAACAGGAAGCAGAAATTAAAATGATATTGATAAATTTGCATGATTTACGGTTTTTTCTTTTCACCTTCGTCATTTTTTGTGGAGACAGGATGACTTGTTACAACTCTTCAATTTCCTTCCGATTGAAATAAATGGCGTACTCGTAGGTGTAGGCCTATCATAATCCGTGAAAAGTACAACGGTGTAAAGAGATCTTTTCAATGATTAGAAAGAAGTCATCGAAAACGCCACAAGCTGGAGTATATCGATATTAACGACCGTATTTATGGTGTTATATTGAGCTAGATATCTTGAAAAGGTGTTCTCTCAATACGAGGTAGGATTAGGTAAATGTACTTGTGTTTCTACATGTACCGCTTATCATAAAGCGATCTTTGCATCCCCTGCAGGCTTTCCCTCGAGGTACACATACAACACAATACAAAGTTCAAAGTGCAAGCATACACTCGTATCGTGAAGGAAATACAGGCATGCAACGGCACGTCTATTGTGAGTCGCGGAAAAAGGGACTCAGTACCTTACAATCATTGATTGGAGGGAAAGAACTGGGGTGGAGGGAAAGGCATTTATTTAGCGGATGACTTGGTAGGATTTAGAAAAATTCATTTGTTAATTCTCTGTTTTGAATTTTGTGTTGCTTTATTTATCATTGTAGCAAGACTATTTATAACAATATACAAATGAACTCTTATTGCGAATATCGGATATATATTCAATTGTTTATTCTTTTTGCTCGTGCGCGTATAATCCAACCGGAAGCATAAAACACTTTTTGAAGCTGTTTGTACAAAGGAAACGAAAGCGGCTTCTTTCTGACGCATTCTTCCGTTTAAAAAGCCGACCAAAAAAATAACTTCCGTGAGAGAACTTATATAAAAGGCACATGTCTTCAATTCAGTCTGAAAAATAAATTGGGCAACCTCAGTTTTTTACTCTGATTCACACCAGAACTTATGAGTTCCTATAGATAGTTTCCACACTAGAATTAGAAATATAATTTCAATCACATTGCTGTGAATTGAATAATTTCGGTAATCGACATGAAATGCGGTTTTTCTATTCTTTATCTAGGCATTCCTTTTCTAATATCATTTCCAGGGTCGACGTATACGGCGGAGATAGACGGAAAGAAAGGAAGGGGAGCGGAGGGAGGGGAGGGGGGGGAGGGGGTTGGTTGGAGCGGAAAGGGGAACTGTTGTCCCCGCCAGTAGAACTAAACATTAACTAAAAAGGTTTATAAATACTATAATAAATCATAACAACTTAAGAAAAGCTCCATAGTATTTGTTATAGGCGACCTTAGGGTTGAAAACAAAACGTACAACTACATTCTATAACCCGTGTGAGTGGAATAACGCACCTGGGTGGAATAACATGGAATAAAGAATGTTGCTTGTTAATTTAGGTAAAAATTGTATATCTAAAAAATGAATCTTGGGTCTTATTAAAATTTTACACTGAAATACGTACAGAATTGGGAACAATGCGTCTGACATGTTCATGAGTAGTTTGCACTAAACATGCAATCACAGACCACAGAATCAGTTTACTTCAAAACGTAGAACTGTAAACTTTAATAAGGAGTTGACAAATGATATTAAACAAAAGGAATTTTTACACAGTTCACACTGTGAATACTCCCGGCGTCAGACTAATAACTATATCTATAATACTAAACCGTCTAAACCGGTTGTAGTCATAATCCGGAAACAATGATCCTTTTTTCGGGGCAATATTTCGTATGTTAAAACATTTTAAAAGTAAAACCAATACATTGTAAATTCACTATCTTTCCGCGGGCCATTGCCATTACACCTGACAAAAGCTGGTAATGGCGAGCTGAAATATTGTGAATATACGGAAATTTACAACGTCCTATTGGATTTGCTTTTTTAATGTTTTAATTTATGATTTTTTGTAAAGAGAATGTCAATTAGATTACTTATTGATCCGACATCAGCAAAATTATTGTGAACGGTGCCGGGCTTACATTTTTTTATTCTACTATTCTGTTTCATTAAAAATTCTTTTTTTAATTGCCCATTTTTCATATTATTTGATTTTAAATCTTGTGAGAATCTAGAGAAACATGCGTTTTTAGTGGCATTTCAAAGTGCTTTTCAAACTGTCTGTGCACGTGGATTATTTCCAAAACGTTTACGGTGCAATAGAACTAAATTTTTTCTCACTCAATATGTCTTCCTAAACATCCGGGCCCGTAAGCATCCCAGCATGCCTTGGGGAGATTGCTCAGTGTGCGGGCGTGGTTGCAGTTGTTCTAAGCGCTGTAAGCAAAATTCGAAACACCATTTTAGATGTTGAAGAAAGGAACAGAATAGCCTATGATCGTATTCATGGGGGCTTCGTAGGAGTGTGAAGAGGTGTTTGCAGCACTTTGGCCACACTAAATAATCATTTAACTAAAAATTACCAACAGAGTGTTGTTTCAAAGCTGACGCTTTGAGCCTTTACAGAGCTTCATAGAAAAATATTTGGTGTGTGAACTTTAACAGTCATGGGTTGTACGATCAGTGCCGAAGACAAGGCGGCTGCCGAAAGGAGCAAAATGATCGATAAAAATCTCCGAGCAGACGGCGAAAGAGCGGCTAGAGAAGTAAAGCTACTTCTTTTAGGTAAGTCAAATCCACCAAAGGTGTTATTGAAGGCATACGAGGAAAACAGTCGTGGAGGTTTTTGACGTTGTAAGTGTCGTGGTTGTTTGCTTTATATTCGTTCGTTTTCGAAAACTATCCATCGATTCAGAAGCCAATAAAATACTCAGGCCTTCTATAGAAAGATTTTCGTATATCGTATGTGATCTTGTTTTGTGGCGTTTTTCGTCCCAAACCACAAACCTGGACTGAGCAGAAATGACTCCACACACTTAGCAACATTCAAATCCTGTTTTGATACGATGTAAGTTTCATTTTTAAGTTAGTTCTAACTTATTCTTGTTTACGAAAACTTACTCGGAAAATATCCTAAACTTTTATCGTACTGAAAACTTGGGTCAAAACTTGTCTACTGTTTACTGGCTTGCAATCGTCGGGTTTCTCAGATATTGGAGTTTCTTCTTTGACCATAATGTGTTTCGTCGTTTCCTGTGGTTTTTGTTTAACGAAAATATCAGAAGTTGCACTTTCTTTCAGTTTAGGCCAAATCGATAATTATGCTTGTTTCCTCCTCGTTTTTGGTTGGGTATGGACAATATTTTTGGCCAAACGTTTTTCAAGACGAACATTATGAAATCTTCCCATCTTCTCGAAAGCCCCTTTACCGGAAAGATGGTCATATTTTAATCGGTTTTTGCTCTCGTGAGGATTGGTATCATATTATACGAAAGGAAATTCTAACATTTTATCAGAGCAATAAGAAATAAATGTAACTGGAAAGCTCGTAGTTTCTTTGAGTGTTGTTGCAGTTAATTTTTTTCTTTTGCTGTCATTCATATTTACATCAGAACGCCGGCCTACGATGACAATTGTTCATTTTAATGGTTTTGTCAGTCCTGGTCCATGCTTCATTTTTCATCTTAAAATGTTTGAAAGATAATTTAAATTAGCTGCCCTGTTTTATCTTTCCGACTACAATTCTGGCTTTCTCAGGAAGGAAATTAGAATTGTGATAAGCTATTGCTTGAAAACGCCAATGTTTAATACATAATCTGTCGAGCTTAAAGTAACTTTCAGCTGTTTGCGGTTTCATTTTTCTCTATACTTTAAATTTCGATTTCAGGAGTCTGTAGACATCGTGTATTTTGGTTATTTGCACTGAAACGTGCTGATTAAGTGCATCAGTACCAGAAAAGGTAAAATTTCTCGTGAAGACTTGCCGACTCGAAGACTTTTCACTTCGGTCATCCGTGAAAAAACAATTGAACTGAATTTTTGTTAAAAAAATCACTGATTTTTAGTTAACTTTTTTGACCTAATTCCAGAGTCAGTATAACACTGGCTCTTCTAAAATCGTTTTTAAAAAAATTTATCCTCGATTAGATAAGTGTTGTTATTTCGAGTCTTGAGAGTAACGCGGATAGTTGAAAAGAAGAAATTAGAAAAACTAGATATTTTATTTTTTCGTTTACTCATATGCTAAAAATCTCATCCAGAGCAATGTTTTAATATTGTAGTTGAATATAAAAGTCATGTGTGATTCTTAAAGATTATGCAAAATCTAATATTGTTTGCGAGGAAATAGTTTCAGAAATAGCTCAGCTCTCTAAATACTCATGAAATCGAAATTTCATGACTATGTACATTTAATGGCTCTGAAGTTTCTGGTTCTGCAATGCAAACAGTCATACTGTGGCTACTTTGCACTTACAATTAGATATTCTTATTAACATGTAATATTTATTGAATATAATGTTTCATCCAATTTCGAAAACATATAGTTATAAATGCATAAGTTAATAATAAATCCTGGTAATTTATAATCTGGTTTTGTAAGGGACTTCGATTTTTGTTTTGGGTGTTGTTTTACGTTTTTGGGGTTGTTTTTTTTTATATGATTCAGTTAATCCAGCCAAGACCTAGATGGTTTTCATTGACTGGCAAATAAAGTTTTATTTATTTTGTATTAATTTGCAAAGGAACAGTAAAATTTTAACAATAAAAAGCATGTAACTATTTAAAATTATAATTCAGAATAAATTTGATGGTCAAAACTATTTTTTATTTACATTTTTTCAATTTGTGAGTGTTTCTAAATCTGCATAATATGTTAATTTTACTGGTTTTATTTTTAGCAAGCAATGCTATGTTACACTTGTGAAGTCACACACCCTTTTGAAGCTGTCATTGAGAGCATATGATCATTTGTAAACAATAATGAATATATTACCAATATTTTGTATTGAAAAAAAAATTCTATTATGATTTATTACTTACGGCAGATATTATTTAAATGTGTTGTTTTGATTTTATTTTTTTAATACAAAGGATGTAAAAAAGAAAGATTTTTATAGTAACCAGTTGAAAACTAAACAGTTAAGTAGCTCATGCTAAAAGACTTTGTTTTTTTGGAACAAATAAAGTATATGTTGTTATTGGACTCTAAATTTGTGTTCATTGTAAAGAAGTTATTTTGATTAAAGACATTTTTCTTTGAAATTCTACCAGCAAATTTTTGCCTAGAAACTGCTTTTTCTAGCAAAAATTTCTCTTTTATTTGCTTTTAATTCAAGCATTGTTATGTATTATTTACCTGTGAATAACTAATAATTAAACCTTTCTATTTAAAGTTAGCAAAGATTTCAAAATATTGCATATGTTTAAGGCTTAGTTAATCAAACAACAGAATTAACAATGATATGATTTAAACTGCATCAGTAGAACTATCAAAATTGTCGTAACTGCTCATTTTAGGGGATTAGTCTTATAGATGAAGGTGTTGTTAAGTGAATAGCTTGATGAAACCATTTAAGTCTGTTAAACTGCAAGAACTGATCTATTGTGATAAAGCTAAAAGAATCCTCAAGATGTTGTTGCCAGCATTTGTTGTAGAATGATTGAAGTAATAACAAAACAATGCTTTTATTGTCTGTGTTTGTGAAACTTGGAAAAACAAGTTTTCATTGATTAATTACAAACAGATGCACAACTTGTTTACAAATTATTATTATCAAAACTGTTATAAAAATATGCAAGTTGTGTTATAATGTATTTATTGTAACCTTTGTTAAATTTTAGGTTTACTTAGTAACTTTTTTTTTTTCAATTTTTGAGAAACAGTTTGGTGTTGAATATTGTTATGTATTGTTGTACTGGTTTACTGATAGCAAAAATATAGTTTCAGGGCTCAGGGCTCGAAATTAAGAAAATGTTATGGTCATATTTTTGCGACTGGTTGCAAAATTTTAGTCATACAAACAAAAAAGTTAGTCGCAAAATTTTGACTAACGTAATTATGATTAGAAAGGTGTATTATATTTACTTCATTGGTAGTTAAAAAATAAATTCATATGATAGTTATTTATTTCTTTAACATATAGCAGGTATTGTGCCAACCAGAGCAAGATCCAATCGAGAAATCGGTGTAATTGATCGGAATGCATCGAGTTATCTTGCATATACGTATGTCAGCATTATATGAAAGGTCTTTTTAAAATGACATTTTTTTTTTAATAATAATTGGAACTAATTGTTAGAACTCACCAAGTCACCAAAAGAAGAATCTTGAAACATTACAACAGGTTCATGCAGTTTCTATACTGCGATGGCTACTGCGACGGCTTTTGAAACATTTCGGCTGATGAGCAATCTTAATGTCCTCGCATCTCTGGGTTTCCAAAAACACGATTCAATGTCGTACTAAAGAATGTCTGTTATAAATGTCGTTCTTATCCATAACAAGTGACTTTATTTTTCTTATTCTTTATAAATCTTTTCCTTTCTAACGCAGTAAAAATCGCAACAACTTCCGCATTAAAATCGTACTTGCGAATTTCAAACGTTTTGATACATTCTTTTTTTTTTTACAAGAACCAGTAAATTTTTCTGAGACTCATTGTCTTTTTTTCGGTGATTTCAGCCACAAACTGTTCTTAATTCTGTTCTTATTTCTATCAGCAGCTCAAAAAATTGAAGAAAAAAAAAACAAAATAGAAACAATCAAGACAGTGCAAAGCAAAGTGCCTCGTAGTCTTATTTCACAATAAATGTGAAACATCTGAAACTTCTTCTGTTTTATACTGTGCAGCTAAGTTAATTTACGAGTTTTAGTAAAATCTCTACGTAAATCATTTTTAAAGATATTCGGAGCTTCAGTCTGAAGTTGTTCTTAAACTGTTCTAAAATTTTAGCCGTTTTGAGCCTCGTTATTCTTATACATTTTTTCTTATAAAAAGCGTGTTTGTGGTGTTCATCTTTGAACACACAGCATAATCTAATTCTACTGTTTCGATGTTGCCTTTGTCTCATCCCTTCAGGCAAAATTTGATGGAAATATGCAGGAAAAAATTGCTGGAAATGAAATGTAAAGTAAATTTCCATATTGGGGAGAACTGTTTTTTAATCATATACAAACTAAACCTTACCCAGATCCTAACTTCTATAGTTATACACGATAAAACTGCATGCATAAATAAGTACGTCCCAGTACGGAAATTATTCTGAAATGTAATTTAAAACAATTATGAATTGATTTTTATTTTACTTTTTTAACTGTCGGAGATAAAGATTGGTCGCAAAATTGCAACCGCTGCTGAGGTTTTAGTCGCAAATGGAAAAATTTAGTTGCACAATTTCGAGCCCTGAGCTTGGTAAGAGAACAACAGCTGTTTCAATGGTGTTTGATTTAACAGGAAAATGTTTTTGTGAATGCCATTAAATTGTAAGCATTGTCATCATTCACATTTAAAACTTCTTTTTTTCATGCTTGCATGGTTAAGATGTTTTTCCCAGTGGCTATCTTCTACTCTGTTTGATTTTGTGTCAGATCACGATTTATTTTCTTACCCTAACTTCTTTGCACTTGGTTGCGCATAAAGCCTTGATACTTTTCTGCCATCGTGTCCTAACATGTGCTACTACTCTAGCTTCCTCGCAAGATTTCCAGCCTGCCTCTGCTCTCTCTTTCATTATCGACCATCTTCAAGTTGTTTTGGGTCTGCCCATCCTCTACCATCAGGTGTCCATGTCAGTGCAGTTACGCAGTGGTGTTGTTGTGGCATCCTGAGGACATGCCCAAGAAATCTCCATCTCCTTCTCCTGACTTCTAAGCTCATTCGGACTGATCCTGTCTCTTGGTTCAGCTCATCTAAAGACGATTTATCTTCAGAGATCTAAAATCGCTATCCACAACTTGTTGCAAAGTTTTTTTGAGGTCTACCGTATTTCCTCTAATACGTGCCTAGCCTCAATTACACGCTGCCCTCTAATAGGCACCGGGCAATTTACATAAAAATGACAATAAATGCCTCCCTCTAATAAATGCCTCCCTCTGGTAAACGCCCCATCCAAAAGCGGCGTTTTATTAGAATAATTGCTGGAGAATACGACAATATAAAACGTTAAACGATTTTATAGATACAAAGTCATATGTTACAAATATTCATTTGATGGATTCACAATTAACTGTTGTGTTAAAATATGGTGTCTTTCTGATGTCCTCACTCTTACCCCGTTTTTACACGTCAAGCCTTGGATGCGAACTTAAGAGTGTGATTCCAAAATAGACATCTCCCTCTTTTACATGCCTCCCTCCAATACACGC
>JAPEIX020068803.1:0-11083 GCA_026122405.2 Zoanthus sansibaricus | reverse complement strand
CCATAGACCGTGTGTATCGAAATGCTAGTGACATCGTTGAATCAACTCTCGATACGATATGGGCTTGAACCGTTGATTGTATTGTATCGCATGTTCGTTGCTAGTGACAGGCGTACACTGTGTTACGAATAGGAAACTTTTTTTTTTTTTTCAAAAAGAAACATGGCAAAAATATCACATTTTACTAAAGGCTGGGCAGCTGTAGTGAGAACTCTTCCAAGTATTATTTCGCCAGCGGCGGAAGATGAAAACCACAGGCTCATGGGGCACTTCCAACTGGGTTTACCCTGTTATATGAAAACGTCTATCTATAGTAGTATAGTATATACAGTAGAAAATGATCTCATAAAAACATGGTGGTGGGGAAGTGACCCCCGCCACTCCCCCCTTTATTTGTGCTTCTGCCACTCCCCCCCCCCCTTCCCCTTCCAGGAAAACGAAGGAAAACGGTTCCTGTTGGTAAAGGAAATCTTGCACTTAATTAGAAGAGAAGAAAATGTCATTTTGAAACACGAAAATAACGCGACAGTCGATATCCAGTCCAGGTTCATGTCATTTTATTCTTACCTTTTTGCACTTATATTACAACATCGTTTTTTGAACTATTCTGGGATAAATGCACTAGAGTTCAGCCAATCATTCGGGCGATTGCAAAAGGTTTTGAGCATATATTTTTATCACTTTTAAAAGCTAAGAAAAAAATTTTTTCCACTCCAACCGCACACATTTCTATCCATATGCAATAATTTTACTTTAAACTGAAACTTGATCTTGACCTTTTGCTATAAGTATGACAGAGTTTTAAACCTAATTTAAAGTCTTAAATACTAAACTAATTTAATACAAAGCGTAATTATGACAATTGAAGGTTGCAATGTTTTCAAAACATCGCCAAAACTGTACTATTTGGAACAGACGAGGGTTAGCCATTCCACAAACAGTACTATGGATATGCTACCAGTAACAATATCTACCATACGCGATTCAAAACAAATATTGGGAAACAGACAACGAATACATACAGAATTGAAATGGCTCAGAATGATTTCCTCGTGTAAAAATTATCCACTCTACAACTATTTGGCTCCTAAAGATACTTTAATAACTAGAGTACTATGTGAGCTTAAGTTAACAGGCAAAAACAGTATCGAGGACTCTAGACAGTCAATTGCAAGAATTGTCCAATGCCATAGGAGTAACCATTTTGGGCAATCATTGAGAAAGACACAGCGCTATATATTACAAATAGGGACTTTACGCAACGAGGAAGGCGACGCTGACGACAACTTCAAAGAACAATAGTAAATACAATAACTGCACGTTGGAATGCATCGTGCTTAGCACCTGCATGGAGTTTTTGCTAAAATTACAACGTGAAATGACCTTTTTTAGAATTATCGAGACTACGGGGACGAAACAGCAAAAACTTTTTCAATGTTGTTTAGCTTTCTGGAGAAACATTTAATCATGTTTCTATTCACAAAGTCCACAGCAAAGAAAGAAATTTCTAATTACTTGCTCAAAAAAGTAAAGAGCGAGCCAGAAAGGTGATTTTTCTGAGACGTCGTCGTCGGCGTCGCCGTCCTCGTTGCGTAAAGTCCCTAATATTTTCACTGGTGCGCGTTCAGAAGAGCGACGCTGCCTCTTTGTTATTAAATCCCAGACAAGTCGTAATTTTTGACCAGGCTACAACAAGTTATTTTACAATTCAGAATCCTCAGATTGGAAACATTTGACAGATTCCTTGTAAATATGTACTCCAAACTACCCTAAATGAATAATTCTATGAATAATTAGGTACTCCAAGGATTATGATAAGACCTGGTGACCATCTTGTCCGCATAAAACCTGCCTCACTAGTCTTTTCACAGCTACATCTTTGAATTTTCAGGAAGGAACAAAGTCAGCTTCCATTTCAATTTTACTGTGCTCAGTGCTGAAGAAGATGTACGTGTATGGGCAAGCTGTTGACGTGTCAGCGTTGTCGGAAGAAGGAAATTCATAACCATTCCTTAAAAATCGGGGCAAAAAGGCTTGAAAAGGGTGTTTTCTGGTGAAACAAGAAGTTCTAAATTTATAAAAATATATTTTTTTGAGATGTCTTGATTTATAGAAGTTGTTTATTCTGAGGATATTCCCCCCATCCATGGAAACATCGAGTGAAGAGGTGCGGTTCTTTGTCCTTGAACGTGATTCGAAGTTTTCGGATCGGACTTGCTTGAAGCTGTAGCAGATGTTGAATGTATAGCTATGAAAAGAGCAGACGAAAGTTAACTTTTTCTACTCATTCGACCAACTGACCAATTTCGACATACTAAACTTCATCTTGGGACCGGGGTTTTGGGGAATAATACAAAAAAAATCCCAGTAGGCAATGACGAAGGAATAACATATTTTTTTGGTATTGTTCCCTAAGCCGATCGAGGACACAGGCTGAATTTAATATATCGAAATCGGTGTATTTACTTGAAAAAAAAATTGTCTTTAACATCGCATATAAAACAAGACAAATTTCGAAAATTCAATTGGTTCCACACCACACGACTTTAGCACAAATAGAAAATTCAGAAAAAATGAAAGACTTGTTATAATCATGCTTAGGTTTAGAAAAAAAATCAATGAACTGGCTACAATTAAACTAAAAATAATTGACCGGAACTTGTCATAATGAAGCTCTGCATTAAGACTGCATAAGACGTCAAAATAAATTTGAAAATGAAAATATTCAACTGGTAATCGATTTTGTGTCCAGCATGTTGCTTGACTAAAATAAACTTTGCGTTTTTTGCAGGCTAAATTTTATTCTTTAGGAAATGGAAGAAATTGCCCACACTCAGTACTCAAGTCAAACTCTTCAACATTAAGCTTTCATTCTAAAAAGCCTCTATTTATATATTTGAAGTTTATCTTTATGGTAATATTTCAATGTTTAGCCAGTCTTGCATTATGCAGTTTTTCCGTACTTACATTAACACTGAGGAAGGCCAAGGTTTCTGCCGAAACATGTCTGTTAAGTGGAAATGTGTCGTCTCTTTCTTGAAAATTTGTATTTATCTGATATTCTTTCTAATGATATATTTAGTTTGAAAATACCGAGCGTAAGATTCGAGGCCTGCAACGGGACGGGAACGGCAAAGAACAATAGTCTTAATTATTGAGTTGCACGCTGGAATGTATGAATGGGGGTGGGAGAAAGTATTGTTTTCAACTTTTACTTTAGCTTCATCACTTAAGTTTCCATTATAATTTACAGTGCGTTCATAATTTAATCGTTTGCCGAACAATACAGTTATTTCCGTAAACAAATTTGGCTTGCTTTTGGCCGGCTATTTTGGGTTTTTTTCACAAGAGCGATCTAGCCACAGCTTTAAGTGCATGTCCGAGTACAATCTCTGGAAGTGGTCCTTTGTATGAGCTGACCGCGACCTCATTTTCAGCCGACCTACCTTTTGGAAATTTAATTGAAACCATAAAATAGTTTTTTTATATCAGAATAAAAGCTGAACTTGCAATTGATAGCGTGTAAATGGCTAACTAGAATTCTCATTTTCCAGTTTAGTATCTTTACCTGTCATGTAGATTTTACGAACACCACATTGAAGGCAACTTGTCATAGATGAAATTATTTGTACAATATTCTATTTATGCCACAAAAAGTAGCAAATATGCACATGGGCTTTCTTCCTTCTTTTTTTTTGGTTTTCGAAACTTAATTGGTGTTTGTTGTGTAAGTCGACCCCCAAGCTATGTATCAAAAATTTAGGATCAAATTTTCTGCAGGTAAGACTGTGAAATGTCGTTATAACCTTTGCTACGAACCATTAGATATTTATCGGTTATCGCCTTCTTGAATTTAGGAGAATATAATTTCAAATTTGAGTGAAGTTTTAAAAACTCATATAAAATCTACTACACTCTTTTTTTGATGATAATGTTTTTTCGGACCGAGGCGGGATATTCTTATTTTTTGGCCGATTCTAGACTAAAAATATTCTTACGAATATTCTAGGTCCCGGGAATTTCGGTGACATGGAATTTTCGTTTTTATAATGACCGTGCCGTGGTATCAAAGGGCTTCAAAGGTAATAGATCTGTATATGGTTTGCCATTTGGGATTAGAGTGCAGTTGCAATACACATGTAATCAGTAATGTTTTTTTCCATACTCGCAAAATTATATTCTTAACAAAATATGAGCCTAAACATCTTTCTTAAAATGTTTTTAAGATTTGGCCAATTTCAGGCTCAATATTCTTACAAAGGATATTCTTACAAAAAGAAGAGTGTACTTGATCCTAACCAAAGTAATGGGCTTGTAAGTAGATCACGAAATGACCAACAACCACTTACGATAAGGGTCCATTGTTATTTAATTTTGTCTTCATCGGTCTGCTGCGAAAGCAAAACAGAACTCAAACGTAAATATCAGTCATGCGCAGTTTATGAATGAGTCAAGTGAAATCCCGAACCATTAATTGCTCCAGGGTTGGATTCAAAGCTGGGTTAAATTTAACCCAGGGTTAAGCAAAAATTACAGCAGCAATTTCTTTTACAGGGAAAAGCCTACGGCTCTTATAAATACTATTCAGATTTACCTAAGCAAAAACTTGTTAAACCCAAATTCACAGGACAATTTTTACTCTGAAAGGTTGGAAACAAAATCATGGGTTAAAAACATAACTCTGGGTTAGTGCTAATCGGCTTTTGAACAACTGGACCCAGAAGGATTTCAATTGGGGTTTTGGCCTCTGAAACATAATAGAGAAAGCCCCCCACATAGTTTCAGTTCAGTTTCAGTTTATTATTTTGCCTGTGTTTCACGTTTATGTTTACAATGAATGATTACTAATACATTTCTTAAATAAGAATAATTTAAAAGAATCTAGTTATGTAAGGGAAACTACACTTAAATACATACATTAAAGAATTAAGAAAATCACAAGGTGGGAGGTTTATGAAGAAACCATAGAGCTTGTTTGTGTTGTGATCTGCTCAACTACTAGAAATAAAAAAAAAAAAAAATTATAAGACTTTCAGATATACATAGTATGTGTAAGTATTAATGTATTATTGTAATGAGGATTTGACCCCGCGCGCGCTCTGATTAGTCAGAAATCCATGTTTTATGAGGGTATAAAACATAAAAAAAGCATATTTTATTGTTTTTCGCCATTCCCCTTGCCAACATTTTCATTAGAGATGACGGAAAACATCTTATTTCAAGGCACTTATGATACAGTTCTCTGCAAAGTAGCAGAAAGGTTAGAAGACGAGAGTATAATAAATAAGAAGAAGGAAATCCATGTTATCGCTACAGTCGCCGAGATAGAATATGAGCGATTCCAGCGATTGCAATCGCTACTGTCGCTCCCGTCGCTACTGTCACGAACGTTTAGGTTTCCATATAATCGCTACTGTCGCTGAATAATTTTGGTCGCGACTGGAGCGACAGTAGCGACGAGAGCGATTATATGGAAACCGGGCTTTATAAATTGCGTTGGTTTGTCGATTTGTGTGTTTTGTTGTTTCTACTCGCGGCGTGTAAAATCTATATCATAAAGCAAATAGAGAAGCCTCAGCCGTGTATTACACTGTAATAAAACACTCCGAACATTTGAGAACAAGAGGGTAATGTAGAAAATACGAACGGCAGGCAGAGGCTTAAGCTTCTCTTATTTGCTAAATAGGCGAGACAAGTAAGCAAACAACACCGCTGGCAGAACACTGCATGGTAAAGCGCAGAGCAGAAAGAAAGAAAAGAGAGTAAGAAAGAGAAGCAGTTCTTTACACTCTATTTTTTTTTTAAAAAAAAAGCTTTATTAAAAAAAAAAGCATTTTCACTTTCACCCCCGCATAGTTTCAATTCCGTTTCAGCTTATTATTTCGCCTGTGTTCCCTTGCCGAATACAAAACGGAATCAAACTTGAATATCAGAATGAAAAGAACAGGAAACTTCCAACTAAGTGTTTATTTAACAGTCGAAATGAAACCCAAACCATTCCGGGACGTAGTAGGCTTAAAGACATCTATGAAGCCAAACTGATACCCCAGGGGGTAGAAATTTTCAAAAAGATGGGAACGCAATCAAGTTTTGTTACTAATTGTACTATTTAATTTAAAAAATCAGCAACATTTCCATAATTCTTGGGATAGTTTAAAACTTTTGATCTATTTAAGCGACAAATAAAGAAAAGTTAATGGGTAAGAATCAAAATTAAAATCTCATATTCTAAATGTCACGAGAGTAGGCTTGTGGTGGGAAAGGGGGGGGAGGGGTGTGGATTTTGGGTGGGGGGAAAGTATTGTTTTTAATTTTTACTTTAGCTCCGTTACTTAAAATCCATTATTATTCAGAGTGCGTTAGTAATTTAATCGTTTCGCAAATAATACAGTTATTTCCGTAAACAAATTGTCCAAGCTTTTGGCCAGCTATTTTGTTTTTGTTGCGCAAGAGCGATTTAGCCACAGCTTTATTCGTATGTCATAGTACAATGTCTGCAAGTGGTCTTTTGTAGGAGCGGACCCCGACCTCATTTTCAGCCGACCTCCCTTTTGAAAATTTAATTGAAACCAAGGAATATTTTTTATATCAGAATAAAAGCTGAACTTGCAATTGATAGGGTGTAAATGGCTAACTATAATTCTCATTTTCCAGTCAGTTAGTATTTTTACGTCAGTCATGTAGATTTTAGATTGAAGGCATCTTGTCATAGATTAAATCATTTGTACAGTATTTGATTTATTCCACAAAGAGTAATGATGCATTTGGGCTTTCTTCCTTTTTTCGTTTTTCAAAAGTTGGTGTTTGTTGTTGAAGACGACCCCCAAGCTGTGTATCAAAAATTTAGGATCAAATTCTCTGCAGGTATGTTAAAAACCTTAAGATCAACGGGAAGACCGTGAAATATCGTTATAGCCATTGCTACGAACCATTTAAGATATTTATCGGTAATCTTATTTTTGAATTTATAATTTAAAATTTAAGCGATGTTTTAAAAACTCTTACAAAATCTACTACACTCTTTTATTTTTGATAAGAATATTGGTTTTTCAGACCGAGGCTGGATATTTTTATTTTTTGGCCGATTCTTGGCTGAAAATATTCTTACGAATATTCTTAGTTTCTATAATGACTGTGGTATCGATGGGCTTCAAAAGTAATAATTCTGTATACGGTTTTGCCATTTGGGATTTGACTGCAGTTGCAATATACGTATAATCAGTAATGTTTTTTTCCAGACTTGCAAAATTATATTCTTAACAAAATCTAAGCCTCAGCATCATTCTTAAAATACTCTTAAAATTTGGCCAATGTCAGGCTCAATATTTATATAAAGGAAAGTCTTATAAAAAGGAGTGTATTGATCCTAACCAAAGTGATGGCTTTGTAAGTAAACCACGAAATGACCAACCACTTACTACAAGGGTTCATTGTTATTCTGTCTTCATCAGTCTGCTGCGAAAGCATAACTGAATCAAACGTAAATATCAGTAAGTTTATGCATTAGTTAAGTGAAATCCCGAACCATTAATTGCTCCAAAAGGATTTTCAATTAAGGTTTTGGCCTGTGAAGCATATAGAAAAAACCCCAGCATAATTTCAGTTCAGTTTTAGTTTATTATTTTGCCTGTGTTTCTCATTTATGATTACAATGAATGATTAAATACATTTTTTAAATAAGAACAATATAAAATAATCTAATTATATAAGGGAAATTACCCTTAAATACATACATTAAAGAAGAAAAACACAAGGCGAGGAAGTTTGTGAAAAAAAAACATAGGGCTTGTTTGAATTATGATTTCGTCAACTACTATAAATGAAAAAAATATTTATAAGACGTACAGATATACATAGTATGTGTAAGTATAATGTAATATCATAATATGGATAGGACCCCGCGCACGCTCTGATTAGTCAAAAATCGTCCACGTTTTATGAGACTGATAAAACATAGAAAAAGCGCGTTTTATTGTTTTTCTTCATTCCTCTTGCCAACATTTCTATTAGCTGAGATGGCGGAAAACATTTTATTTGAAAACACTTATGATGGAGTTCTCTGCAAAGTAGCGGAAAGTTTTGAAGACGAGAGTAATTAATAAGAAGAAGTAAATTCGTGTTTTTATAAATTGTCTCGGTTTGTCGATCTGTGTGCTTTGTTGTTTCTACTCGCGGAGTGTAAAATCTATATTATAAAGCAAATAAAGAAGCCTAAGCCGCGTATTACACTGTGAAAACATGCACGACGGGCGTTTGAGAACAGGAGGTAAATTTAGAAAACACGAGCTGCAGACGAGACTTAGGCTTCTTTATTTGTTAAATAAGCTAGCAAGCAGACTGAAGCAAACAAACACAGGGACAGAACATTGGCAAAGCGCAGAGCAGAGAGAAAAAAAAGAGAGAGTAAGAAAAAGTAGTTTTGTCCCCCTTTTTTATAAGAAACCTTTTTATATAAACGCCAGGCTTGAAATCGGCCAAAATTTATGAACATGCTAAGAACACACGAAGGCTGAAGTATTCACGCTCTTGTTATGAGAACCAGTAAATTTATTTTTCCGACCTTAAAAAGCGTGTACATTAATTAAGTATGATAATATTATAAACATTTTTGATAACATTTCAGGCTAAAATCCCCAAAATATTTAAGAACATTCAATCTAGATCTCGGCCCAGAAATATGACGTTCTTATAATTACAACAAACTAAGAGTGTGTGCCAGAAAAAATCTCGATTCGGAGTGATTTAGTTCACCCGTAAGCCCGCAAAGGATCTTAGGAACTGTCCACAAGCAGCAAAAGCTGAAGATGACAATTTTTCTTTTGGTACGATATTATGTAAAGAAACCAAAAATTCTTATCATTATAGTTCAACTATTATCGATTTGATGAAAATTATTCTCTTGTCAAGGATTAATTAATGTTCTCGCGTAAGCAAGATTTTTGTTATTTAACTATTGCACTGCTTAAATGAACTCAAACAAAGAATATCACATCGCAGTAAAGTCGGGGGCAAGCAGCTGTAGTGAAAACCATTTAACATTTACACCACCGCCTGGTTAGCCTAATTGGTAAGATGCCAGTCTATCGTGTGGGAGACTCGGGTTCGATTCCCGGCCGGACCAACACTCAGGGTTCTAAAATAATTGAGAAGTTGTTGCCTTTGCGCTTACATCTGCAAATGGTTAGACTTTCGCGTCTTCTCGGATAAGGACGTTAAACCGTAGGCCATTTGGGGACTTCTGTGTTTATGTGTGTCTGTGTGTCTGTCATGTGAAAGATATCCGTCCACCTTAGAGTGGTAAAGATGGTGTCCCCAATTAGTAGGCCTTTGGCCGGCTAGAAGACTTAACACCTAAATAAAGTCTTTTTTTGTATTAATTATATATTTTATAGTTAATTCATTAGCTATCGTTTCCTTGTTGTAGCCGTTGCATCGTTTGCCATTAAGATAACGAATTTTTTGTTAATTGTATATCTCTTGTGCTATTATACTGAATTGATTCAATCCATATATGTCCCCTCAAAAAAACTACCAGTACAATTTTTTTCACATTAATAAAATTGGACCCGAAAAACGTCATACACTAAACAACTTAACAATCATGACCAGCGTGGTCAGGTTCCTTAGTTATGGTAGAGTGGTTAGCACCCCTGACGTGGATACAGTTAGCTGAATTGGGTTCTATTCCCGCACAACCATTTTTTTCGGGCAGGTGTATTGTATTCATTTCGTACTAATACTGATCAAAAAATCTTGATACCTGTACAAAATTTATTACCAAGTGTAATCCGCTTGGTTATTTACATCTTGGAAATTGTTGTTTAACAGAAATCAGATATAAACCGCAATGACTTTCCTGCTTTTGGGTATAATTGCTTGCATGAATTGTTAACAGGTATACTTAGCTATGAATGCAATTCATTTTTTTCCGCTTTCACTAAAAAAAGCCTATAAACAACTCGTCAGGATCTTTTAAATTGTTTACTGAATACTTTGAAAAACGCGTACAGACATAAAGCAAAAACAAGAAGGAAACCCTGAAAATTAAGATTTAAAAACTATCGAAATACAACTAAACTAAACTAAACTAAGCCCTATTAGACTCGTATATTGATCTACGGAAACGTGACCTCAAGTTTACATAAAACTATACATTGGCAAGACTGATATAGTTTCCTTAATTATCAATATTAAACAAAAAGAAAGCAATAGAGTATATTTGAGTCAAAAGAAGCCAAGTGTATCACAGTGTTACTTCAAGGACAGAGACAAGTGACTTGGTTGATCAAGTACTGTAGAAACCGTCAGTGCGTTACAGAAGTCGAACAAAGACATAAAAAAAACTACACGTCATCTCCTTAAACAAAATGCAAAACATTTATTCCTGATTTGATGAAAAAGATATTTTTCCTAAATTTTATTTTTCTAACGGCGTTTTTTAGTATATAATGGACGACCTTGCGGAGCGTATACCTCATGATGAATGGCGTATCATTTCAAGTCATACGCACTTTTGGCTGCTGATAGCGATACACTCTTTTATTTTTTATAAGAACGTCATATCATTTGGCCGAGGCTAAAAGATTCTTATATATTCTGGGGATTTTAGCCTCACACGTTTTTAAAAATGTTTTTAATATGATTATACTTAATTGGTGAACACGCTTTTTAGGGTCGGAAAAATTTACTTTACTTTATGAAACAAAATTTAGCCACTGGCTGCTAAGAAAATACAAGCTTCAATATTTGATATACAGAGATGGTAAATAATAAGTCCTGCAAATTAATTTTGTTCTCGTAAAATTTTCATGTTGCACTATATTGACTAATTGCCGATTCTATGATTTCCAGCCATAATGTAACAAAATAAAGTTCTCGACCATTCTCCGCCTCGGGTGTGTTCTTAACATGTTCTTAAATTCTGGCCTATTTTCAGTCTGATATTTCTTATAAAAAGGTGTATACAAAATTGAAGGAGAGTATTGTCGATCTATGTGTGGCTTAGCTAGAAATTTAATATATCCGTAAATTTAAAAGTTCCTTTCTATACATGGGTGTAGCCAGGAAGGAGTGCCTTTTGAGC
>JAPEIX020068779.1:0-11084 GCA_026122405.2 Zoanthus sansibaricus | reverse complement strand
CCACCCTTATACACAAATTATACATGCACGAGATGAGATAATTTTTTTGCTTTTGTATTATTACAAGAACAAGCAATGGTGTGAAAAGGTAAAAAAACTGACTGCAATGGTGTGAAAAGGTAAAAAAACTGACTTTACTAAAGTTTATTGTATCAATTTTTATACAAAGTGCTGCCGCTCTTCCCACCCATGTCCTGCAAGTTCGGCCAGATCTCGTCACTTGCAATAGCCTTAATTGAAACACTTCCTCCTCTGCAGCTTCACTCTCGCTTTGTCATCATCCTCTTCACTCTCTTCACCGTAACTTCCGATTTCTGTCACAACAGCATCATCATTATTCAATTTGATCATCATCTTTGTCATTCTCATAGTCATCATCATGATCATTGCAATGCGCTTGAACTAGTGACTTAGCATTATCTACCGTTACTATATCAACCTTTTCTTGCTTCAGTGCTCCCTTTGAGTGCTTCAACTTTCACTTTGCTAAATGCAAATCCAAAACCACAACTTTCAACTTCCCCAACTTTCCTTCCCTGTACATGTCTTCCTACTTGTAATCCTCAAAGCCTTTCTCTCTCTCTTCCAGGTTTGCTCGCTTTCTGCTCTCCATCCTTTTGCTTTTCTTCTTTCTACAGTAGCTCACAAAGGTGGGTCACATATTGGGTGACTAGCCTTTTCTCAACCACATATTCTTTGCTAAATTTATCTGATTTGACTCATTGACACAAAATTATGCATCGTCTAAATACAAATGAAATTTGGGTGTTTATAACTTTCAATTTTGGAAACACTTGCACAGCAAAATGTCCAAAATTGCCTCAAAATCTTGGCTGCTTGGGTTCTTATTCTCTTTTAGTAGAGATTGATACAGCTCAGAGTTTTTTTCTTCTTTTTCGCAGTTAAAATTCAATTACAAGTTGTGCATTAATAGCACTCTGTCGCCATTTTGTTTTCCTAAATAGTAAATAATAGTTGTCATGGTAACTATCACTCTATACTATGAAGGGAGTACTGTTTTGAGCAATCACAGTGTTTTTTTTCAGTCATGTCTATATTACAAAGGAAATTAATAATTATACAAAGTGAAGCATATGCTTTCTGCAAACCCAAATGGGGAGGCGCTCTTAAAATATAGTGGTTAATAAACAGTATTAAAAATTATTTTAAGCACTCAGATGCAAATTTTGAGCTTTGTTTTTTCTATAAAGCTTGTTATCTGTTTTTACAGCTTTATACACTTCAAAGTTTTTTTTAATAAATCACACGCCCAAAAATTGTGAACTTCCCTGGAAGCGGGCCTAAAAAAGATAACCCTCCTCAAATGGGAGCCCAAAAAATTGCAGCCCTCCCCCCAGATTTACCGGCCCTCTCCATCAGTAATTAATGACCGCTCCCTAAACTACACACCTTAGTAAAAGTATGGTTAGTTTTGAGAACTGTCTCACCTATCTTTTCTGAAAATTAGGAAACTGTTAATTTAGTTGTACTTCAGAAACCGATTTTTTGTCTTTGGAATCTACCAGGTGCAAGGTGTTTTACTTTGTCTTCCATTGCTCTAGTTTGCATCAGTCATGGATTTTCTGCATGGGTAAGTAGCTAGTAAGAGAAGAAAGGATTTTCTCAATGTGTTTTTACAGTACAAAGGCAGACTAGCATGTATCTGTTGTGGTTTAAATTTGCTCTTTAGATTGGAATCTTCAAACCACTTTTGAATTTTGAAACTAGTTGAAAATTTTCAAACTAGTTGAAACTTCAAACTGGTCTAATTTTTATATATTAAGTTTTTTATTAGCAGTATAAACTGGGAGTGTAGAAGAAAAATTGGGAAAGTCCTCCCTCATAATCCATCCACTAACCCACTCACCCACCCACCACTTTCTACTTGTAAACTTCTTCTTTTTTCTTCTATGTTTTCTTCTATTTTTTCTCCTTTTTTTCTTCTTGTTCTTACCACCTTATACTTTTTTTAAATTTGGAACACACCAAGATTTGATCTACTGACTTTTGGATTTGTTTGGATCTGTAGTCCTACTTCATCTCCACTTGACTACACAAGCAACCGTTGCTTGTATGCTAGGTTTTCTTGGTATCACTAATTATTGGTCTGAGACTGATATGAGAAGAATAAACTGGGTTGAAAAAAACAAACTGGTTTGAAAAAAAGCAAACTGGTCCAATCTAAACTGTATGAAGAAAAAATCAAACCAGTTTGAAAAAAATTGATTGGTTTGAAAAAAAGGAACTGATTTAAAAAAAGTAACTGGTTTGAAAAAAAAACCTAGTAATTTGAACCACAACATATACATCCAGTAACATTCTTACCTGCTGTTTGTTTCATTGTACTTGAATCAACTAAACATGCTTTATGTTTTAATATGATGACAGTTTTAATACTCAATCATTTTGCAATCAGCTTCAAATCTTTCTAAGTGTTAGTCAGAGTCACTGGAATCTCTTTCCATCGCACTGCCCCTGTCACTGTCGTCACAACCTGAATCATCTGCGTAGTGCGCGAGACCTAATTTAATGAGGGCCTGTTCTTCTTGCTGCTCTTGCTCTTCCCGACTCTCTTCTTCTTCTATAGTTTCAGTCTGGGTAGATGCGTTGGTGATCTCAATCAGTATATTAGGTTCTTTTTCTGAGGTCTCGAGAGCTTTTCATGCTGCAGACTTCCCTTTGCTCAACTTGTAGCGTCTTTTAGCAAGACATTTCTCAGTGGTCATCTTAACAAGGGTGTCACATTCATGGGAATGGACTTCTGGGCCATTCATTGTGATGTTTAGAAGACAAGCTAGCATATCATTACTCATCCTACTTCTCAGCCTTGTCTTGATTAACTTGACTTGATTGACTCCCCTTTAGGGCCATGCGTTGCTGATAGGTATTGTCAGTGCTATCTCAACAATTTGCATAAGAAGAGAAATGAAAAAAGAACTCTGTTTCATCAACTGGCACAATCACCACTCTGCTGGCATGATGGTCTTACCCTCTTTAACATTAGCTGGAAGGGTAATTTCTTTCATATGGTACTTCAATGTGTTCTATTCAGCCAGTAGTTGATCTTGTTGGTCAGGGAAATAGTGCTTGGCGAGTACTTTGATAGAATCTACCTCATAAGATGGAAGTCTTGAAACACTTGAAGGAATAAGAGTAGGATCAAATATTAAAAGAGCTCTAAGAAGAGGGAGTGTGTTTTGAAACCTCAGATCAATATTTTCTTTCAGAGCAGAGACATACTTGAGTAGCAAATTTCGCATGTATGCGAGCTGGTGCTCAGAGGGAGAGAACTGCAACATCGCCATCTTTTGACAGGTGCCTCGCTGGTTGTTACTTCATCTAGGGCGACCTTAGCCTTAACAACTTCTGCTTTAAGATGACTTAAAATTGACTGTAGAATGCTGAAATGATTTTGACAAGTTGTCAAGATGGGGAAGCACATGTTTCAGAACATACAAGCAAGACAGAAAGCGGACATTGTTCATTAATTTTGCACAAGGAGGCCCCGGCATGTGGGATCATCATACTTCAGCTTGAGAAGAAATTGGATAATGGCAAGAAAGCTGTCCCAAGCAGACTGAACGGCGCTGTTAAATGACAGCCAGCGTGTTTGGCAGGCCTTTTTCAGCTTCTTAGCTATTTTCCTCTTGGAATTCTTGTTTGTCAGAGTTATGTCGTTCATGTGAAATTGCACTTTCAAAAAAATTGATGTTTTCTTGTTGGAATTGTCAAGGAATCGCCAGAGGGTTTTAAGAGTGTTTTGCACCTGCTTTATTGTAGAAAGATCTTTTAAAATGTTTGTACATGCTAGAGCTAGCTTGTGACAAACACAATAATAGCAGATATTAAGGACTGGATTCTTTTACCAGCTTTGAATTTGGTAGCTACACCCGACCTTTCTCCAACCATAACACTTGCACCATCTGATACAAAGCTCTTAAACCACTCAAAATTGAGACCGTGTTTCTCGATGACTTTAAGAAGGACACCTATGATGGTTTCAGAATCCGCTTTATTGGAGTTGGCAAGAACATTTTCCAGACATAAGAATTTCACTTCAACCTTTTCGCTACTCTTACTATAATACTGAATAAAACCAAGCCTTTGCTCCAAATTAGAGTCAGTCATGTCATCAACCACTATCCCAGATGGCCCAGTTACAGCTGCAATTACTTTATTTTGAATCATTTCCCCGAGGAGAGGCAGCATATCCCGCTGGGAACCCACTGATGTGTGGTTAGAACCACTCATGTCACAACCCAGCTTCTCAACCAACTGCAACTTACTTTTTGCTTTACAGTTACTATCTCTTCCTTTGCCAGCCAATAAAGGCAATAGAAAACCCTGTCATAAACGCCAACTTGAACTTCAGCTTTGCGGTCAAGCTGTCTCTGAAAAACAGACAACCTGTTCATTACAATGGCAGTTATGGCATCTTTGTGCCACTTTGTTGTAATGTGTTCTTCGAGACACTCCTTCTTCAACCTTGTACTTGGTTCGACTGAAAAAAATTGCTTTTTGTTTTGGGATTCTTGGAATCAAACTTCTTGCAGATCAGACAGTATTGGTCTTCTCCTTCTGTGTAAACAAGCCACCATATCTGCACTTTAGGGTTATAAGCCAAATCTTTCTTGAATATAAGGCTGTGGTTAAACATCTGTTCCTTTTGTAACTGTCTTAATGCGAGCTCTTTCTTCTTATGACACATCCAAGCAGTCGCGCTCCTTGCAGAGTACATAATGATGAATTTTCTTTTTTTGCTGTTCTTCAGTGAAACTATCAGTGACATCACTAACTGATTGTTCACAAACAGCATCCGGATAATGAAAATGAAAGGCTGTGTTACGATTCTACATAGTGTATAGTGTAAAATTTACACCATGCACTATCCTATAATTGTTTATGAAATTGTTTTTAACAGGGTGACAGGATGTGGGCCTTTGCAGTTGGTCTTTACCTGGTTGAGCTCACTCCAGGCTCTCTTATGCTTACCGCAATATATTCTTTGGTTGTGCTACTGACATTAATTTTCTTTGGTCCATTTGTGGGTGATTGGGTAGACAAGAACCCCCGGCTGAAAGGTATGTGTAAAAGAAAACACTAACAGGTGATACAATTGCTTTATTTGCATGTTAGTGTGGTGCCTGATTATTCCAATCAATATATGGGGAAGGAATTTAAAGAGCGATATTCTTGGAAATAAGTTTCAGGAATGATTTTGAAATTGAAAGTTTGATTTTTATAAACAAAATGTTCAAATGATTCCAATTAGACTTTCAAGACATCTTGCAATTTGTCATAGGCTGCAGCAAGTTCTCATGCCACAGCAATAAAGTTATCCCTGTTCCCCAAGTTATTTCTCTGCCAAGCCAACTTTCTGTGTGTTTTTCTCTATGTTGAGACCAAAATTTTCACTTGCAACTGAAACGGCTTGGAGTAGAGTTAATTTTGTTTGAAGGGTAGGGTAGAGTTGTCCCAGCTGTTGTGAATGGTTTACTTTGAGTTCTTTGGGTAGCTGTTGACAATGTTTTTCAAGTGTATCATATGTTTTTAGAATAAAGCATAGTTACCAATAGTAGAGAGTAAACCCATTGAAGATATGCAAAATCTCATCCTAAGATACAATTGATAATACATATTAGGAATTTTCCAATTAGTCTAAAATATAGTTTAGATCTCTATCATAGACTAAAAAGTTTTTTTTTGTCAAACGAAACCTTGCACAATCCACGAACAATACTATTACTTAATAAGCAACGTTTGTTTACAGTAAAAAATCCTCTAACATGATTGGTCAAAATCGATCACGTGATTTGGACATATACATCTTAGATATCGCCACGACCAGTCATTAATTTGAGTAATATGTTTTTTGTGTTATCACGTGGCATGAAAATGGCCGAGTCTTCAATTAATTCAAATTCCTGAATATATAGATCAAAATGATTTTTTTCGAGCTTTTATACTCCAGCGAAAGTCGTCATTTATCAGAATATACACTTAAGTGATTCGGGGGACTTTTTGACGCGCGTCGTGACCTTTTTCCTTCTTTAAAACAAGTTTGAAGTTTGTGCTTCATGTGCAGCACTTTGGAAGCAAAATAAAACGTTTTCACAATTCTAATCTCTACATATGAATTATAGTAATATATTCTGTGCATGTTTAAAATATAATTGTAAATCAGTGTTAATTTTTGAAATATTATTTACCTTATCTAGAAGATTATAAAATTATTTGGATAGTACGTACGTTTTGATGGTCAACAAGTGCGTTTTCGTAGCGTTATGAAGCACGAAAATGACGTGAGCGATATGGTTGGCTCTGTTTCCAAGTTGTGAGAATTTGATGTTTCATGAAAGAAAATAAAGTTTGCATACGCGCTTCGTATGTGGTATTTTCTTTGTTTAGACACAAAATGATGATTTTATAAACGCAATAAAACATGTTCTATGAGCCTTCATAAACTGATTAAGACCCGGAAAATTTTGGGGACTTTTTATGCAGATGAAAATCCCTGACCGCGTGTCAGGTTTTCTCTGATCTTCTCTCGAATTCTCCAGGCAATGAAGGCACGATGAGCATGTTTTCTTTGTTAATGAACAACACTGTTACATAACCTACGAACAGTTACACGGTTTACTTACAATACTATTACACTATTCAGTTATGAACAATAATACACTGCCTGAACGAATTGGCTCTATGATAATAATATTTTGTTTGTTCTTCATTATACTTACAATGTACGTTACGTGACATACAAGAACAATTACATAGTAAAAATATTAGATTAATTAAAAAAAAAAGTTCGAGCAGGGAAGCTAAGTAAACTATCAGTTATCGAGTTAGCTCCCCTGTGGATTTTATGTCATTTTTGAGAATAGAAAAAGTAAAGAAGAAATAACAACAACCGTCGAACACCACTCGACGCAGACTACTAACTCTGTCCAGGCAGACAGTACTTGGTATAATACAGTATTTAACAGTAAGTATTCCAAATAAATTTAGCAGAGGTTTAGCACTTGCAGTGTCTTTTTCGTAAGTACAAGTAAAAGTAAAGTACAAGTGAGGAAGTTGCACTAATTGCAACGCTATACATTTTGTCAAAGAAAGATATTTATTTTTGTTGACTTTGTTCCAGTTGCACAGTCATCATTGGTTGCGCAGAACTTAACGGTTGTGTTCTGTGCAGTTATGCTGCTGGTCATCTTAATGTTCAAGGACTCCCTGAGTCAGGAGTTGTACGTGTTTTTGGAAGCCATCGTCATCATGTCAGCTGCATTTGCTGAGCTGCCAAGCATGGCCACTAATGTGGCTGTAGTGAAGGACTGGGTCGTTGTGATCTGTGATTCTGATAGTTCAAAGTTAGCTGGTAAGTCAAGTTACCGATGTTACAATCTTCAAGATTTGTACTTGTTTCTGAAAAAGAGTTCGTTTAGCGTTGCATTTTACCTCATTATGTAAAATTGAATTGAACCAGCAGTTGTCAATAGTCAGTTATTAGTTCAGTGTGTATTTTATACAAAGTTTTCTGCAAGTATTGCAAGGAAGTAACAATTCGGATAAATTTTGGATATGTCATAGAACCTGTCGTCGTAGTGAGGATGTTTTAGACTGTTTGAAGTATGAACCCATTGAAATTTGACGAGATCATTTATTAAAATTAGTAAAGTGCTGACTTAAGAAATGCTGTCTCGAGATGTTTTATAATGACTTCATATTAATAAGGAAGCTTATTAAAGACATTATTCAAGACATTTTTTGAATTCTCTTTTATCAAACAGTGTTGTTTTGTACGGACCGAGCTTTGTTGTGTGTATATGTATTTATTACATAGATACAGTACGAGTGTTTTATTGTAAAACATGCCACTCGTAAATTTCATATGAAACTACATCCGGGATACGAGTGACATACTTTCCATATCCTCACTAGTAAAGATATCGCTGACTTTATTCCTTTTTTTATTTTCGAGACTATCATATCAATCTATGTAATGAAAAGAAAATTACACGTTGGCTTGAACATATAAAATGTATCTTTTCGTGAAAAAAAGATTTCACGCAGCTCACTTGTGAAATATTTTTTCCACTCGAAAATATGTTCGCGTCACCGTGTAATATTTTCTGTATAATAGTAATTCCGTTGAAATATTAATATCTATTTATGTATCTATCTTTGATTGTTCTCTTGATTGCTTCAGGGACTAACACTCGAAACATTATTAAAGGCAATAACCGTAAAATTTTCAACCCTTAAGTATGGTCGACATCAAACATTGTACATACCTACTTGCTGTCTATTAAAAGTAACATGAATGTGTTTCTTTTTTCACCGTAGAGACAAATGCCATTATGAAAAGAATCGATCTGAGTTGCAAGATCCTTGCTCCCGTGCTAGTGGGACAGATCATGACCTACGTATCCAAGAAAGCTGGAGTTATATTCATTGCTGGCTGGAATGCTCTGTCGCTCTTTCTAGAGTATTATATATTATGGAGGGTGTATGTTTCTGTCCCAGCTCTAAGCCATAAGATAAGCAAAACAGACCAAGATGAATCTGCACCACACGTTGATCCCAGGCTAATAGTGGAAAGTGAGTCGTTGGAACAAGAAGAGGGTGAACAGCACAGTGTTTGCCATGCCTCATCCAGTGAGCACCTGATGGAAGATCCTGAAGTTTTAATTAGAAGTGACATCCCTTCGACAAGTTTAAGCATTATTACCCGCTTGAAAAATAAAATATCCACATTTAAAACCGGCTGGCAGGTTTACATGCGTCAGAGCGTAGCTCGTCCTGGAATTTGCTTGGCTATGTATTACTTTACAGTTCTTGATTTTAGTAATATTGCTACTGGGTACGCTTATACTCAGCATCTTTCCGAGTCTGTACTCAGCATTCTTCGTGCGGTGGGTGCACTTTTTGGAATTTCAGCTACCTTTGTATATCCTCGGATGAGAAGGAAAGTGGGTCTGGTTAGAACAGGATTGTTTAGTACAGTAATTCAATTTGCTTGCATGACGATTTGCTTGGTAGGTGTGTTTGCACCTGGTTCTCCTTTTTTTGTTCTTCACCTAAACTCTCAACAAACGAGCAGTGGTCATTCACAATTATCACCAGTGTGTGTTTCGGTATCGTCATCAACGGCCCCCAGTACCACGATAAATAATTCAAGTGCCAAAGTTTCATATTCACAGCACTCTTTCAAAGAGTCAAGAATACAAGCAACTCCAGCCAGTGTTTCGGTATCGTCATCAACGGCCCTCAGTACCTCCATGAATATTTCAAGTACCAAAGTTTCATATTCACAGCACTCTTTCAAAGAATTAAGAATACAAGCAACACCAGCCTTACCTACAACTCCACGCAATGTAAGCAACCACTCCAGCGCTGAACCTGACCAGGCCACCGCTGTAGGACTCAGTTCAAAGAGTTTAAGACCTACATTGGTACTAAGTACTGTTAATAGTACGATTAAACCATTTAGCAGTGGATGTTACAACACAACAGCAGCTCCCCGAACCACGGCCAAACATTCTTACATCTCTATTGTTCTAATCCTCACTGGTATAATCTTGTACCGACTTGGACTTTGGATGTCGGATCTTACAGTTACTCAGTTTCAGCAAGAAACTATTCCAGTTGAAGAGCGTGGCATTGTGGGCGGGATGCAGAACTCGTTCAACGCTTTTGCTAACCTTTTAATCATCATCCTGGTCATTGTCTTCCACACACCACAACAGTTTGGCATCCTTACTATTCTCAGTGTCTTGATGGTGGGGTTGGCTGGACTTCTTTACGCCTCGTTTGCTTACAGAGAACGAGGACATTTGTTCCATTTTGACAGATTGAAAAATCTATCCTCTTGTCTGCGCAATGGGGAAGTAGCAAGGCACACGGGTGAATGGCAGCCTTTGAGTGACCAGGAAGAAGAAGAAGAAGAAGAAGACAATTACCCTTGCAGCACCTTAGCAGAGGATAAGGAAACAGATAGCATTCGAAATGAAAACTTTGGGCAGTGAAGCACTTTCACCGACACTGAATAATTTTTTTAGTATATACCACACTCTGAATAATCCCTTTAGTGTATACCACACACTGAATAATTCTTTTAGTATATACCACACACTGAATAATTCTTTTAGTATATACCACACAAAATGAATAACTAGCGGACCAAAGAGTAACTTTATTTCGGACAATATACCGACCAATCGTCGGAAAAACAGTCAGCGAATAGTGGTAAGCAATTTATTGTAAAATTCGTCTCTCCTTCTTGCTGACAAATAAAACTTTTGTAGGCACTTGTTACGTTGCTGCGGTGTCATTTCCTCAATGGTCGAGTTAAAGTCCACTTGTTGTTGAAACCAAGTTGTTTATAAAACATTAAATGTTTAATTGTTTGCATTGTAAATAACTTACCAAACTTTGATGCTATTTTTGTGTTTTTTGGTAAAGTTTCTTCTTATAATGAAAGAATTACGTCTTCGGAAACCGAAGCGAAACAGGAAGCCATTTTGTTCACTGTTCGGGTGTTGGCCAATCACCTCCTAGCTGAGCCAATCAGCGCGTGCACGACGTTTCGTGTGGTATATACTAAACTGTTTTATATTAGACGGCGCTATGAAATTCCGGAAAGAATAATATCTGGGTTAGCGCTACAGATAATACTAAGTTTTAAAATATGAAACAATTAAAATATAAGATGAGTTATACACGCTTCTGGACTTCCGAAATTTCAACACGGAGCAGTTCATCCTGGGATTAAATTGTAAGTTCTAGATGGTGCCAAATGCTTACACTAAAACATTCGTGAGAAACTACCGTTAAATTTTTATTTCTTTTATCGCAATTTTTGACAAGTCATAAGGAGTGTCATTTAAAGGTCAAAAAAACCCAAATCTAAAAATATTTTTTCTACCATTTTAAAGTGACGAAATGTTAAACAAAACAATTTAAAGGACATTTATGCTAAAATTTTTTTCTGAACCGTTAAAAGGAGGAAAGAGTCAAACTTACGAAGACAGCCGATGGCTTTACGAAAACGTTTCCGAAATGGCCGCGCGGTTTAACGGAAGGAATGG